>JARHVA010005078.1:567500-612500 GCA_037957365.1 Torreya grandis
GTGGAATCACTTTGGAAAACATAAGCATTTGTGAAGGTAGAAATTTCAATTGACTCAGTGTTTCAAATATAGATCTACTTTTAATTTTTAGTGGGTTAGGACATTGAGATTGATTACCTATGCTATATCCAAAATAGAATCAAAATTGTATTATATTCTCATAAAAATGGAAGGTGCCTCTCATCATCCTTGTCAATCAACTATTACTTTTTGTTGATGTCAAGCTTGATTGTATTTATAAGTATTTACTTGTTGTTAGGAAGTTTTATTTTTATCCCCTTACAACTATGTATCATATTGTGAAATTTGTTAAAATAAATTGTTGTATGAGGAACAACTAATTATAGCATTGGAATAAAGTTTTTGATCACATGTATAAAAACTATCAAAACATTATAAGATTCTATTTTGCATCAATAAATCTTATCCTTGACCTTATATTTCATAAAAATAATCTTTTATTCTAAATGTTTCAAACTTCATAGAGTATATGAATGGTGTGACATCCCAAATAAAAGGTAGACTAATATGCTTTGGTATCTATATCTCAGTGTGAGGTAATATGGTAATGATCTCCCATTTTAAACCAATAGCTAGAGAACATCATAAATTGTTCTTTTATTTCTTTATGAATTCAGACTATTAGTGAAAATTAAAATCACAAGTTATGGAAATTTCTACTTGAAGATGATTTTTAACAAATTACGAGATTAATCTATACATATATGAAACTTGATAACTTTGAAATATTGAGAAATAGATTTGATAGATATCAACAGTGGGCTAAATTGAAACCACTTCAATAATCACAATAATGAAATTACTTTTCATGTTCTTTATGACCATAATATTTATTACTTATTTATAAATCATTACATTTTGTTATTATAAAAAAAATATCTAGGATACTCAATTAAGATGGATGGATATCTTCCATTAAATAAAGGTTTTTATTTTCTTGTAAGTTATGAAAGGTGTTAAGGGAGAGGATAGTGGGATGATAGGGTGGTTGTTAGATGTCAATTTGAAATTTAATAAAAAGTAATAAAAATTTTAAAAAAACCCTGCCATTGATTTGGTACGTATCTCATTTGGGTTATTTTAATAATATATATGTTTAAAATATTTACTCACCTTGTCTTTAAATTGTACCATCATACTAGGTGGTAAGCAAAAGGGATAAGACCCAATCTGCATTTTGCCAATAATGCATCCATTCTTGGATTTTAATAGGTGGATGAGACACCAGAGGAGGAACAAAAAGGTAAGAAAATAAGGGAGAGGGATGATGAATGAAATAACTAGGCAACTGATGTCATTTATTATTTTGAATTTGGTATTTAAGTATGAACAAATATGGTATAATTATTATTGCTTTGCTTGGCTAGATTAGTAATGATAGTTTTGGTTAAGTCTTTAGCACCTTAGGTATCTTATTAGAGGGATAAATTTTAGGTAAACCTATAAACCAAGATGTAATAGACAAATAACCTAGTTTGGAATCAATCTAGTAGATCTACACCACTTTTATACTGGTGTTACTATGGTAGATATAATACACTTTTAAAATTTAAACTTTTTTATAAATGAAAAGATGTGAAGAGAAGAAGTTAGAGAGAGGGATGTCCTATCTTGTTTTAATATCTAACCTCTTGGCTGACTGAGGTAGTGGTAATTATGAATTTAATGATAATGTTTTAGGATAATGTTCACTTATGCTCAAGCTCACAATCCCTTGGACACATGCCAAATATTTTACCTGGTCATGATTTGCCTCTATTTAATATTATTAGTTTAGTTTATAAAATGCAATAGGCTAGACATGGTTATTCAACATGTAGCTATCTATTTTTATATGTGCTAATGTCACTCCTTACAATAGGTTCCTAATTGCAAGCTCAGTCAAGGAAAATGACGATTCATAGATATTGAAAACTAAGTTATGTCAGATGGTGTAGTGGTGTCGGTATTGATTAAATATTTTTTTAACATGCATAGATGTACGAAGCTAGGTGAACCTTTCAAAAAAATGCCTTATAGAGAATATGCCATATAGAATGATAGGGTAGTTAGATACCTCTATTAAAAACTAAAATATGCACTTCAAATGCAATACGTGTTATCTCTAGAAACACATATAGATGATTACTTCACTGGAAATTAAAAAGTGCTTCCATCATTGAAATAGAAGTTATTAATTTTGTATTCTTTTAAGATCCAATTTAAACCATCAATTTTAAACCTATATATAAAGGAACATTGGTCAAAATTCATTGAGGACCAACATCTTAGTATATGACTATAGTCTTATGTTAACTTAAAATCCTTTTCTTTTCAATTTCTTTTGATTAAATGACTAAAGGATTAAAGTCACTGGTATTGTTAGTATATTTATCCTTTAGTTTATTCATATTCCCTATAACTATTCTACCAATATCTATAAAATGATTGGTATGAGATGATGATCCTACTAGGGATTGATTCTTGAGTATTAATAGCTATGCTTTCACATTATAGTACATGGCAGTTTACATTCTTGAAGACTGCTCCCAGATTTCATTTTTGACCTAATAAAATGTACATAATAGGTGGTTATCAATATTTTTTTATCATTTCCTATGCATATCTTTATTTACTTATCTCATATGTGTCTGGGAATTCACATAGTGACTATAGGGCTAGTAAAATTTATATAGAAGGCCTTTTACTTAGCTAGTGAATATTACTTCATTTGTTTCTAATGCCTTTTATAAATTATTAGTTAAACTCTTTTGTAGCTAGGCTGAAATTGATGGCTAAGACACCTAATAGAGGGTTTTTGTGAGTGAATAAATTAATATTAAATAAAAGTATAGATCTTGAATAGAAGACATTGCAATTTGGAAAATATAACAAGACTTCTTTGAATAGTGTCTTATGTACTTCTATATGCTACTTTGGACCTTTTATAGTGTATAATTGAGATAATAAAAATAATGAGAATCTTGTGAAAAAAGGAAAGATATTTCATGCAACACATGAAAGGTACACTATCCAAACAAAAAAATCCTATGATTGAAACAAAATTATCAGCTGGATTATTGACTTCTTGGTTATAAATATATTTAAATTGTTTTAGATTCATGAATATAAAAGTATTAAAGTATTAAATTTGTGTTAGATCTTTAATTGTGTTTGTTGGTTGAATATTTTGTTGATCAGCATGGTGATAAACAAAATAGGTTTGATCAGCCAAAGTAGGAGGACTGGTCATCCAAATGTGCAGTTTTTTACCACATCAAAAGGAGACTGATCTCTCCTCTCATCAAGGGGAGGTTCCCTATAGATATGCTAGATATATATAAAAAAAAAATAATACTCAAGGTAGGACAAAACATCCATCTTTCTTTCTTCAGAGATGATGTGTGCAGATCAAAGGAAAAACTCAAGGGAAATGACAAACATCACTCCTCTTCTTTTAGAAGTACTATTCAGCAAACCACAAGAATACTCCCGATAGCAAATGCAAAATGTAGGAAAGGACGTAATAACCAGAAAATTGAGATGCAGTAAAAAGTCTCCACTTGAATTGCTCAACAGTAAGATATGAAGGACAATGAGGGCACAGAGTCCTCCCAAAGTCCTTTACATAGAAATGAAAAGAAAACACACTAAAGGCAATTATGGGGGCACAAAGTCTCTCCACAGTTGACTCTTCAGGACACCTTCCTAACTAATTTCACTAATCATGCTTGTTGAATTAAAGGAATAGATAATATATTAAGGAAAAAGACATAAGAACAATTTCTTTAACAATAAGGATATCACATCACAAAGTCTAAAAAGTCCCTTGATTTCTTATTCCAATAACAAAATATTATCAACAAACTAAGCTCAAAGTCTCAGTAATGGCTTTCAATTTGGGTAGAGTTTCATTCTGATTGTCAAAAAAATATCTATTTACAATAAAAGAGAGTCCCTTATATAGCCACTTCAAGAAGGACTCGGGAATAGTAACACATCATGTTGCATTGAAAATTGTTAGGAAGACAAGCTGGAAATTGGGGGCATCTACCTATTTTTTTTCTCAATGCAAAGAAACAAGTCACGCTATTGAAATTTTGCAACTTTCAATGTCCACCTAGTGATCTGATCCTTCCTTCATCATTCCTCCTTTTTTGGTTAATTAAATCGGGTCCTGGATTCAATTTCCTGTTATATCCTTTAGTCACTTTTTGCTGGCCTTGGCCTTAGACCCTGTGAATGCATTTGGGTCTGTAGATTTAAAGGATCAAAAGCTATTTTATGAGCTTTAAAATTGACATTCGCATGCCCATCACTACATTTTCAATGGCTAGTTCGCTATCTTGAATTTGACATCTTCGGGCGTGTCACCCCTTGGTCCTTCTTTGGATTTTCTATTTGGCACTTTCCTAAAAAGAACACACCCTTTTAGGCCTTAAGAAATGATCTGCTTTGGGTTGAGAAGAGCCCCCTACAAAGGTATCTACCCTTTGGGTGGTCTTCAAATGGCCTTTGGGCTTCTTATTTTACATCTTCCTGAAGGGAAGGTGACCCTTCAATTTGGCAATCGAGAGTCCCCCGCAAGGGTACCTACCCTTTAGGGTCCTTTGGTGGCCTTTTCTTTAGCGGACTATTTCTCAGGCTTTCTCTGTGGGAAATTTCCCATGGGATTTCCTGCAACCAATTTCCCATGGACAAAAAGTCCATGAAATTTCCCGTGGGCAAAAATTCCACAGATAATTTCCCACGGACAAAAAGTCTGCAGAATTTCTCGCAGGCAAAAAGTCTGTAGAATTGATTTGTCTCCTTTAAAATTTATTTGAATGGCCTTTAGCCTGTAGCTTCTCCAAATTCTTTTGGACTTTTTGTTTGAAGGAATTCCTTCAAACAAAAGTTTGAAAGAATTATTCCTTTGTCTATCTTAAACAAAATTTTGAAAGAATTTACCACAATTGTCTTCTTTGAAAATGATCCTTCTGAAGGGTAATTTTGTCGACCAAGTGCCCTCTGCAAGGGAACTTATCTTTTAGGAAGCTTCATTGAATTTTTTCATTGAACCACTCCTTTGAATTGATTCGATGAACCAAGGTGATGAACCAACTGTTGAACTATTTGATTGAACCGCTTGGTTGAACTAAACCGTTGAACCATTTGATTGAACCAAACATTGAACCACTCCGTTGAGCCAAGCTTTGAACCAAAATGGTTTAAGTTGATAATTAAAGTCAATGGTTCAAATGAATGAATCGAAGCATTGAACTAGCTACTGAACCAAGCTTTGATTGAACCAAAGGATGAACCAAAGCGTTCAAACAAAGTGGATGAACCAACTGAGTGAAACAAAGCATTGAACCACTTGATTGAACCTGCCTTTGAACCATTTGTTTGAACTTGCCTTTGAACCAAAAGACGTTGAACCAACCATTGAACCAAATGCATTGAACCTACTGCTAATGCTTGTCGATGGAGATTTTTGTTTGAACTAAGGCACTGAACCAATCCTAAAAATGACCAAGTGTTAGAAACTAATCTTTTGATTGAACCCACCTGCAGAAGCCTTTGAACTTGTAGAAATGAACCTGCTTGTAGAGTTCATAGAAACCAAGTCCATAGTTTTCTTTAACCTTGAAATATTCCATATAAATCAACCTATGAATCCCATTGAACTTGGCCTATATAGTCTATAGATTTCTCTTCCTACTCAGTCCGTAGATTCAAGCTTGCAAAGTTCATAGATTTTAGCCTGTAGAGTCCATAGATTCTAGCCTGTAGAGCTCCTGGCTTTCTGAGAAGCTTGAAAAATGAGGAATTTGAATGCTCAGGACAAATTTTGAAAAGGGAAGAGACAATTTTGGTCTGTAAGACCAAAATAGTTCAAATGTTGTCCCAAAAATGAGTGATATTTTTGGGAGACAATAGCTGGCTCCAATTGGGGAACTTCTATAAATTGCAAAAAGAATTGAAGGGAGTAGAATATAGAATCTCAAGTGTCTTCATGTGTATCATTGGGCTACAGAGTCATGCTACCCAAAAATGGAAGGCATCAAAAAATAAATAAACAAAACAAAATAGAATTAAAAACTATACAAATATACATATATACAGATGTAATGATCTGATACTTCAAGAGTTGAAGTGTTTCAAATGTTGCCCATTGTGAGGTAGAGAAAAGAGTGTGCCATCTTGATATTTCAGTAGAAATCTATTTTCACCAATGTGCTGATGAATTATAAATGGGCCTCTCTAAAGGGAGTCAAACTTTCCATGCATCCCCTTTGGTTCTCTCTTTTTGTCCCATAGCAGGACTTGATCCCCAATCTGGAAATCATGATTTTTGGCCTTCTGGTCAAAGAGTTTCTTTACCAGACTTTGATGAGCAGCAATTCTATCCACCACCATGGTTCTCTGTTCCTCTAGCTTAGTCAGGCACATGATTATTTTATCAAGAGATCTTTCATATATCTGATCTTTAATTGCCTTTGCCAATTTCAAGGCTAGCAATTCTAAGGTGATTGGTATCTCAGCATTGATACCATAAAGAAGTTGGAAAGGAGACATACCAATTGCCCTCTTTAGTGTGATTTTGTCTGCCCATAAAGCATCAACCAATGCTTTGTGCCATGTTCTTTGATTGTCATCTACTAGCTTCTTGATGATAGTTACCAGGTTCTTATTGTTAGATTCAGTTTGTCCATTCCCTTATGGAAAATAATCAGAAGAGTGAAAGAGTATAATTCCATAATGGAAACATAATTGTGTAATCTCCTGGGAGGTGAAACAAGCTACATTGTCAGTAATAATTTTGATTGGAACTCCAAACCTAGAAATGATATTCTCTTTGAGGAAGTTGCATACAACTTCTGAAGTAACATGCTTAGTTGGGATTGCTTCTACCCACTTGGTGAAATAGTCAATTGTTGTAAGGACATAATCATGTCCAGCACTTGAAGATGGGTTTATAGTCCCAATAAAATCAAGTCCCCATTGCTAGAAAGGTTCTTCTATGATCACTGGCTTGAGAGGCATAGCAGATAACTTAGGTCTTCCAACAAATTGTTGACAAAGTTCACATTTCCTAACCCACTTATGTGCATCTTGGAAAAGAGTTGGCCTGTAATACCTAGCTCACAAAATCTTGTGAGCAGTCATAGGAGCAAAAAAATATCCTCCACAGGCCAGATTATGGAAATATTTCAAAATTTGGCTTTGTTTCTCTTTGTCTACACAACGAAGGAATACTCCATCTATGATTCTCTTGTATAAGCCATTGTCCCAAAGGACAAAATTGGCAGCTTTCAACTTGATAGTCATCCTTTCTTTGTAAGACAAATGAGCAAGAAATTCACATAAGGAAATGAGTGATACTTGAATACCACTCATTGGTAGTGGAGAAAAAAAAGACTGTTGGAGTATCCTCCACTTCAACTTCTTCACGTTGTGTGTCTTTTATCTTATTGTCAACAATTAATAGGCATAGGCCTTTACCCCTAAAAATTTTGTTAGCTTGATGTCTAGATCAAAATCTTTTATCTTTGTAATCTAATTACCTCTTTTTTTTCCAA
This sequence comes from Torreya grandis, assembly GCA_037957365.1. Classification (NCBI taxonomy): domain Eukaryota; kingdom Viridiplantae; phylum Streptophyta; class Pinopsida; order Cupressales; family Taxaceae; genus Torreya; species Torreya grandis. The sequence goes on from JARHVA010005078.1 coordinate 575,066, forward strand.
AATCTTACTGAGTTAATATAGATTTGAGTGTAGTGTCAGGAACTAATGCAGTAGTGTGTGAATTTAGAATATAAAAGCAGAAATGTTTGACTGCTTTCACCAATGCATAAGTATGCTTTTCTACATTTGAATACTTCATCTCATGGGTTTTGAGAGGGAAACTCATGAAAGAGATAGGAGATTCCATACCTTCCTTGTCCTATTGAATAAGAATTGCTGAAAGAGTGTGTTCAGACGCATAGCTATATATGATGAAATCTTCGTTGTAGTCTGGACAAACCAAGGTAGGGGCGTGAGCAATGGTAGTCTTGATATTCTAAAATGCTAACTTGCCTTCTTTAGTCCAACTAAAGATGGTCTTCCCTTTCATCATATTCACAATGTCTTTAGTCTTCTTAGCAAATTTGGGGATGAATCTCTGTAAGAAATTCATCTTTCCAAAGAAAGAATGAATAGCATTTTTGCTTGTAGGCAAATTAAGCTCTTGAATAGACTTGACTCTAACTGAGTCAATATTTATGCCTTCTTTTGACACAATGTGTCTAAAGAGTTTCCCCTCTATTACTCCAAAAATAGACTTCTTGGGATTCAAGGAAATACCATTCTGATGGCAGCACTCTAGTACTTGTTATAAGTGGCATACATGATCAGATCGACACTTTGAAAAGACAGTCAAGTCATCAAGATATACCACTATGAATTTACCAATCTCATCTTTGAAATATAGATCCATTGCTCTCTAAAAGGTAGCACCAGCATTCATCAAGCCAAAAGGCATTCTTCTATATGCAAATGTACCCCAAGGTGTGGTGAATGCAGTCTTGTGTTGGTCTGCTTCACCAACTTTAACTTGATTATATCCTGAGAAGCCATCCAGCATTGATAACATCTCTGAACCTGTCACTGTTTGAAGCACTTGATCCATAATTGGCAAAGGATAATTATCTTTCAAAGATGCTTGATTTAGATTCTTGAAATCTACATAAATGTGAATTTTTGCCATTCTTCTTCCTTACAAGCACTATGTTTGCAATCTATGTGGAATGATGGATTGGGAAGATGATTCTAGCCTTTAACATTTTTTGTATCTCAGATAGAATAGTACCTGATATTTTTGGATTATATTGTCTAGATTTTTGCTTGTAGGGCATTGAGTCAGCCTTGAGAGGAATGTCATGGTGGATTTCATCTAGTCTAAGAGACTTCAAGTCTTCATGAGAATATGCTAAGACATCCATGTATTGACAGAGTAAAGAGGTGAACTTGAATCTTTCTTTCAGGGTGTAGCACTTACCAATGTTTACCATTTTGGGATTTTCTACAGTGGTCAGATTCACTTGATCAAATCCCTGAGAGAAACTTGAATCTATTTGTTGTTGTTTGATGAATCTATCATGCTTGTCAAACAACTTCTCAATAGAAACCAAGCCTTTGGGAATTTTGTTTCCTTTCAACTGTAAGAATCCTTCATTAATATCTAAACTAGATTCAGAGGCTGATTTATACTTCTGAGGTTCACTGCCTTCAAAACATAGTTGTTCAAAATTATCTTTTCATTCTAGGAAGGCAATGATTTGATGGTCATCATTGAATACTTGCCAATAATCAGCATTGTTAGGAACACTTGGTCTATAGACTAGTTCAATAGTATACCTATCTTCATTGAAATCTAAATGAAGAACTAAGGGAGTTCCTAAAATAGCAAGTGCATCAGCTCTATCATTAGACTCTCTGGGTATGGCAGAAATGTTGAAAGCATCAAAGCTTTCAATTTAGTCCCAAACCAGGTTGTGGTAGTAGTGTAATCTTTCATTCTTGGTTTGATAAAGATTTCTTACTTGACAAACCACTAATTTAGCATCCCCTTCGGCATGAAGAAACTTGATGTCTTTTTCTTGAGTAGCCTTCATTCCAAGCAGCAGAGATTCATATTCAGTTGTATTGTTAGTGTTACTAAATTATAGTTTGTAAGATGAAGGAAACATATCTCCTTGAGGAGATATCAACACAATCCCAACTCTTGAACCAGTAGAGGAACAACTACCATCAAATTCCAAAGTCCATATCTCATCTGATACTAATTTTTCTTTAGACTTTCCTTCATCAGAGATGGAGGATCCTTCATCTATATTGCAGCCTACTAGTTCTTCTATTGTTCTAGTTGAACTAATTTCTGAGTTGATCCTTTCAAGAATTTTATCAAGTGTTTCATGTACTTCATTTTTAGATAGAAAATAGTTACCCATACCTACAAATTCAAAAAGGATTTGAGCTTTAGGGGTTGATGTCTGGGTGACCACATATTTTACTTCCTTTTTAGGGAGTAACCTCTTCATTATGCCTTGTACATGGATCCTTGCCTTAGACAGATCCATGTTTAGTTCTCCTCTGACATCCTTGTATAAATTTTGTCTAATAAAAATGCCATAGGATGCTGGGATGTCAGCCACCAAGACAGTCATCTTGATTCTCTTGTTTGGAAAGGTTGCAAATACAAATTGGGCATCTTTGATTTGCCCCAGCAATGGTACTTGCTTGTTCTCCATGGAGAAACATCTCCCAAATGTCTTGGTTAGTGTGAGACCAAGAGACTCAACTAATTTAGTAGGTATGACATTATCAAATATGCATGAGTCTATAATATAGTTACTCAGCTTGTGACCATTTATTAACAAGGAAACATAGAAAGGTTTTATTTTTCCAGGAGTAGTTGGGGGAGTAATGACCAAAGTATTTGGAATAGGCATGTTCTTTAGAGAATCAGGAGTTACCTTTTTAGTTTTTTGTCCTATAGGGATAGTTTGGTTCTTAACATATTGGACCAACTTATTTAGTTGATCAGGATTGGATTGCAAATATTCAAACTTAGACATTTGTGTTTTTGTCTTTTTGACATGATCGATTATGTCAAATGGCTGAATTAAACTAGGTATAAAGAAAGTTACTTCAACTTTTTACATTTTAGGATGGATGGGAGGTGGGCTAGTTTGTGAATTTGAAGTAGAAGGGGAATGTGACATTAATGTATTTGTCTTTTGGGTGATCACCAGATCCTTTGACTGAAAAGGTAGAATGGTTCCATGCTTAGCAATCGTGACTACTAACTGAGGTTGTTCCTCTATCTTCTCTTTATCAACTTGATGGACTGATTGGTTCTTGGACCTAGTAAACACTGTATATGATCCATCAAAAGCTTCTCCTTTGCTTCCAAATTCATCTTGGTAGTTTAGGAAACCAATGTGGGAGTCACCAACTGATTCTTCTTGATTTTATTTAATGAGATCAGTGTCATTTTCTTGACTCAATTCATGCTAGAAAGAGAACTCTGATTCTATTTCAAGATATCCCATTGTTGAATTGGTTGGAGGAGCTTTTAGGGCAAGTTTTCCTTGTGGGGGAGGAAGGTAATTCTATTTCCCTTGATTCCTAATAGCATTGCCTTGATATGACTGATTTGGGAATGTCTTTCTATATGGAGTAGAAGACATTCCTTGAGCCATTTTCTTTTTGAGAGCAAGCAACTCATTTGCCAACTTCTACACCATTGGATCTGTGGTGCTTATAGATGAATATTCAGAAGATGATGAAGCTTTATTTCTATTTGTATCTCTTCTTATCTTCCCTACTAAGATGAGATCATCTTCTACCTCAGTGGCCAAGTGTTGAGTTGTAGCAAGATCTATTTGACTAGCACGTCTCAAGAGAAAACTTACTTTAGGTAACTGAGAATTAATGAAGAATCATTTGAGATTCTCAGTTATAGGTCAAGCAATTATAGGAATTATGTTTCTCAATTTGTCAAATTTGGCTATGAAGTCTCTCATTGGTTCATAAGGCTCTTTCTTCATCTATGTAAGTTGAGCCAGAAGTACATGTCCATCTTCTGTAGGTTTGAATCTGGCTTCAAACTTATCTTTGAGAGTATTCCAATCAGTCACTGACCAAGCCTGTAGATGATAAAACCAAACTATAGTAGCACCTTGTAGTGTCTCCATAAAAAGCCTGACTACTACATCTTCAAATTCTACTCTGATTACTCCACAAGCTATGCTGAAGGCTGTAATGTGTTCATCAAGATGAACTTTCCCATCACCATAGAATTTGGGGAAATTCTTCCTTGAACTACATGGAAGCTCATGTAGAGATGGATTAAGATTGAGAGGACCAAAATCATTACCCCAAGGGCCTTGAACTGCCATTATAGGATTATGAAAAGGAGGAATACCAAATCTTAGAGGGGTAATTATTGGCAAAGCTTTATCAACAACAAAAGTAGATACTTTGTCTAGCAATGGAGATCTGACTTTAGTAGGAGGAAAACTATTGATTCATTGGAGATGAGATGGTGAAGGAAACAGATCAAAATCACTTTGTTGTACCAACTTGAATATAGGGTCAATGATACCTTTAGCCCTTTGGCTTCGTCTATACCTTGAATCTGCCAGATTGTGAAACAAAAATAGAAATGAATTGACCTTGCTTCAGTTAAAGCTTGAGGCTTTAAGCTATGCATTCTTTCTCAGTTGCTGTGGAGATGAATGGATAGATTAAAAATGGATAATTGATATTATATCCCCAGTGGAGTCACCAAAAATTGTTAGTCAAATATTTTGTCGATCAGCATACTGATAAATAAAATAGGTCTAATCAGCCAAAGTAAGAAGACTGGTCATCCAAATGTGTAGTTTTTTACCACATCAAAAGGAGACTGATCTCTCCTCTCATCAAGGGGAGGTTCCCTATAGATATGCTAGATATATATAAATAGAAAATAATACTCAAGGGTAGGACAAACCATCCATCTCTCTTTCTTCAGAGATGATGTGTGCAAATCAAAGGAAAAACTCAAGGGAAATGACATAAAACACTCCTCTTCTTTCAAAATTACTATTCAGCAAACCACAAGAATACTTCTAGTAGTAAATGCAAAATGTAGCAAAGGATGTAGTAACCATCAAATCGAGATGCAGTACAAAGTCTCCACCTAAATTTCTCAAGAGTAAGATACGAAGGATAATGAGGGCACAAAGTCATCCCAAAGTCCTTTACATAGAAATGAAAAGAAAACACACTAAAGGCAATTATGGGGGCACAAAGTCTCTCCACAGTTGACTCTTCAAGAGACCTTCTTAACTAATTTCACTAATCTTGCTTGTTGAATTAAAGGAACAGGAAATATATTAAGGAAAAGACATAAGAATAGTTTCCTCAACAACAAAGATATCACAGCACAAAGTCTAAAAAGTCCCTTGCTTTCTTATTCCAATAACAAAATATGATCAACAAACTGAGCTCAAAGTCTCAGTAATGCCTTTCAATTTGGGTAGAGTTTCGTTCTGATTGTCAAAAAAATATCTATTTACAATAAAAGAGAGTCCCTTATATAGCCACTTCAAGAAGGACTCGGGAATAGTAACACATCATGTTGCATTGAAAATTGTTAGGAAGACAAGCTGGAAATTGGGGGCATCTACCTATTTTTTTTCTCAATGCAAAGAAACAAGTCACGCTATTGAAAGTTTGCAACTTTCAATTTCCACCTGGCGATCTGATCCTTCCTTCATCATTCCTCCTTTTCTAGTTAATTAAATCAGGTCCTAGATTTAATTTGTTGTTCTATCCTTTAGTCACTTTTTGCTGACCTTGGCCTTAAAGCCTATGAATGCATTTGAGTCTATAGATTCAAAGGATCAATGGCTATTTTATGAGCTTTAAAATTGATGTTCGCACGCCTGTCACTACATTTTCAACAGCTAGTTTGTTGTCTTGAATTTGATGTCTTCGGGCACATCACCCCTTAGTCCTTATTCAGATTTTCTATTTGGCACTTTCTTGAAAAGAACATGCCCTTTTATGCCTTAATAAATGATCTACTTTGGGTCGAGAAGAGCCCCTCGCAAAGGTATCTGCCCTTCAGGTGGTCTTCAAATGGCCTTTGGGCTTCTTATTTTACATCTTCTTAAAGGGAAGGTGACCCTTCAATTTGGTAGCCAAGAGTCCCCTGCAAGGGCACCTGCCCTTCAGGGTTCTTTGGTATCCTTTTCTTTAGTGGATTGTTTCTCAGGCTTTCTCTGTAGGAAGTTTTCCACAGGCTTTCCTGCGGACAATTTCCCGCAGACTTTTTTTTCCCACGGGCAAAAAGTCCACAGACAATTTCCCACAGACAAAAAGTCTACAGAATTTCCCACAGGCAAAAAATCCATAGAATTGATTTATCTCCTTGGAAATTTCTTTGAATGGCCTTCAGCCCGTAGCTTCTCTGAATTCTTTCAGACTTTTTGAGTGATATTTTTGGGAGACAACGGTGTTGATGGTACTAATCATTTAAGTTGAGTGTTAATTTAAAATTTGATTTGATTAAACTTATAGAATTATACCTTAGATTATGTTAATCTTATTTGAATATCAACTTAGGAGTTGTAATGAAAATAACTTACCATCTTAGTGCTAACACACTTGTTATTGTGCAAGTACAATAGAAGATAGGATCAAAAAAATAATTAGTATATTGAGTTTATGTGATCTTTTAGTGATGTTGAATATGAAGACTTATTATTTGTTTTATATCAAAGTAGAGTAAAATGTATTGACCTCTTTGATAATAAATGGTATTATATTTAATACTTGTCAAAAATCATGTACATGTTGATTAATTTTTGTGTAGGTTATTTATCTCATATAATATTGGTTACAATCACACTTTAACTTTGAAAGTTGATATTTAAGATTTAACTACATTAACCTCTCAAGTAGTGAAAATTTCATAGAATAAGGTAAGTTATTGGAGAAAATTAATTTTCTATGTTTAATTGTAATCTTATTAAAATTTTAAGTTTAAAAATTTAATCTTATTAGAATAACCTATAAATGTGAGAGCCTAACAAATTGGTACACTAGAGATACATACTTTAAAAGCCTTAGCATGATATGATAGGGTTTGTGATTTACATATTGGCCTAGTAAATAATTAATTGATAAGACCTATTATTTTGTATTAAATTTTGGATCATGGTACATTGAATTGTAAATTATGGAATACTACCACTCTAGGAGTTTTGTTCATATTTAGTAAATCTATTTGCATGTTTTACTAATAACAATTTATACAAATTAAGAGTAGACCTAATATATGACTTAAAATTTAATCATTTATATTTAAACTCTAGGATTATGAAGTACTTAAAGAGTGTGGAACTAACTCTTAGGTAATGATAAGTACCTATAAATGAGTATTAAAAGGAAGTAAAATGATCCAAAATTTTATGTTATCAATTTTTGTGGCTTAGAAATTAAGCATTATGAATCTAATATCCCTTAGAGATATCAAATGAACTGTTTGATCTTATTAAATCAAAATTAGATCATTAGTAAATTGGATGATAAATCAAACTTATGAAAATGAGTTTCATAGCTTTTAATGACAAATTACCTTTGTAAATCATCTAAAATATATTCAAAACCAAGCTCAAATTTATACCTAAACATGATTTTCTCTGAGTCTAAAATTTGTAAGCTCTATCTCTAACACATAAAATTATATAACCTCAGTCAGTATCTTTATACCTCGATCAGAGGTTGTTCTTTAGACTTAATTCTATGAGTTTCTATTAAAATTTTGCATATAACTTACCTTGAATCTAGTTACATAAATAGTTGGGGTGTTTGTTCATGCAGAGCTAGTGTTGCAAAAAAAAATATTTGGTGTTTTTATGGGTTTTATTTGGAGAAATATTTTTTAGAGTTACATATTTCTATATTTTCTTTATTTTTAAGATGATATTATGGATGTCATAGATATCCTTAATTTTATCGTGCCATGATGCATATCAATCATATTCTTTGAGTAGTTTTATATTAGTTTTGAGTATTCAATATATGATTAGTATTCACTATGTGCCTAGTTGCTAACATCTATCTAGACATGACATTATATATATGCTTAGATTTACATGTATAATACATAAACAAAATTTTCAAGTTACTACTATTATGCAATGATTTACAATGTTATCATTATTACTCCATATTTCAATATTTGTATAACACCATTTGCATAAATGTTCTTTTGAGCTAAGTTATTATGTAACCTTCACAAATAACCTCAAAATAAATGGAATATATAATGGCTTGTCTTAGATACTAAGCTACAACAATCCACTACAAAGATAAAATAAAAATATTTACTTAGTTGATCACAATACATACTCAATGGTTACCCATAGAGTATATTTAGATAATACCAAACCTTAGAGACTATAGCACAAGGAAATATTATCCAAAGTAATGCATTTCCATCCTATAAATTAGAAGTAATATTTCCTATAGTTCTAAGAATCTTACTCAATCTAAAACATTATTTTTAGTTATTATCTAGAAATAATGTTAGATTTATACATAATATTATACATATTTTACTCAAATTTATGGAATCATAAACAACATTTGTTTAAAATTTACACATGTTCATTCAAATATTTAGTTGGTATTACTCAATTATCATAATCAATATACTCATATATCATATTGGGGGAATGTATTCAACACATGATCACTTTATTAATCAATTTTAATCCATTTTACATAGAATAAATGGTAAGTCATGTCATCTACTATGTTGTTTATACCAAACTCATTTCATATTACATTTCATTAGTTTTGCACTAGGTATTTCACCAGTTTTTAACCATAATGAGTCTTATTTTATCTGAAGTGGTTGGTTAAGGTTTGTGCACTAGATTTTCACCATAATGTTCTATTAGGGTTCATAGAGGGTTTTTAATTTATTTTAGTTACATGAGATGTGTGATGATGGATTTAATTACATCTTTAGTTTTTATGCACATTATACTACCAATGAGGTTTTAATCATGCACAGTCTAATAAAAGTGTGTCAATAAAGAATTATCCAAAGGCTACACACTCTCTAGTCATTAGTTTTACACTATAAAACACAATAGATAACATATATGAAAAGGTGTATTCATTCCTATTTATTTGATCTATAAGTTTGTAATTTTTACTTTCATTTTTACATTTTTATCCTAAGGATTGATTAGTACACGTTTCATTTTAGGTATGCATGTATCACAATTCAACATGTGGTCTACATTATAGACCATTCTTCACATGTAAGATCAGGTATAACACTCTCTTTTTAGTCTAGTACTTCTATTTTTTAATATTACTAGAATAAAAATGAGAAAAATGTAGATGTTAAAATTAACATTTAATGCTAAAATAATGCACTTATGACCACCCCTTATGCAAATTTAACCTATGTTCAATTCCACATTTCCAAACTCTTATTACTCTAATTATATGTGGTTGAATATCTATATTAATGAAAATATAATACTAAAATTTCATATTCCTCATTTCATGTATCTTAGACTCACTACTTTATTTATTCATACTTCTAGTTTGAGCATCTCTATTCCACAGATGAAATTGGTCCTTTAAGACAATCTCATAGGTTAGTTGTACAAACATTGATACCTATGTTTCTATTTTTAATTAAAACATAATAGAGGGATTGTGTTCAAACCTATTTTGAACAAATATCTTATTTATTGGTTAGGGTTAAGGGTGTAAACATGATAGGGAACAAGGGTAACTATCATATATACAACATGCCAATTAATGTGCTAAATTTTGATGTACCATACGTTAAATTTGTAAAACTAAGATAGGCTATTAATGGAAAGTATAACTATTCTAGATATATAAATGATATGAAATAAATTACCAAGTTTTTTTTATGATAATATAGTGTTGGATTTGGTACAAGCATGAAGCAAGTAGGAAGATAGATCTAGAATAATTGTCATATTTTGGATATGATCTTATGGCTCTCTAGATAGTTGTGTCAGCCTAGGATAATTGCATAGATGTTAGTGTCTAAAATTAATTCTAGTGTTCTATACATAATATGTGCTCAAAAAGTATGTGACCACCTAGATGCTTCTAGGTTTGTCTTCACCTTTGCTCTGGAGCATTTAGACCTAGGCCATGGACTATCACTCTTAGAGAAATGGAAAACCCATAGCTTTATATCTTCAATGTGACCTTGGGGTAAAATGCACTAGTAGGCATGCGATGTCAAGCCAACCCACAATGACTTTACTATCAAAGGGCAGTACCTAAATAACCAATACACCAAAAGAAGGCCTCATACTCATGTAGTTTCCCCCTACATGTTAGCTTGTGTGTGGATCATGAAATGTGCGTAAATAAAGTACAACACTGACCTAGCTTGTAACTTAGAAAATATGGTCTTTTGAATATATTCTAGTACATTGGACATGTAGATGTGTTGTACCTATGACTAGTGTAGAAATAGGGAAGCTTTAGATCAATTGAGTGCTTGATAGAGTGATTTATGATAAGTACATTGGTTTCTTTGGTTTTTTTTTAGGTGAGGAATGAATAAATGTTGATATTATATTTATACCAATCATATCATAGTTAACTCACATTAAATCAACTATTCCAACCACTAGAATACATTTCATTTGTAAATTGCATAATTTTAGGGCAATAGACTCTTATGTCAGGCCATGATAATAACATTGACACTATTTTTTGACCCAAGAATTAGTATCTAGGGATAAGGATAGTAGACATAGGCTTAAAAATTGTAAAGGTATAAGATAAGTACATTTTTAGCATTATGGGAAAGATGGGATATCTATGTCATCATTACAAGGCTATTTAGACTAAGACATAGGCCAAGGCAAAAAAGATAGAGTAGATACGAGGATTGAGAGAGTAAGGTATGTGTAGATGTATACACTATGAATTTACACCATTATATTATGAATTAATGTCTTACCTCTTTCCCCATCTTATTTTATGTTAGTTAATACAATTTTACCATTTACTATCTTATGTCACATATTTAGTCTTACTAATTACTTTTTACCTAAGTAATTAATTAAACCTCCCTAAATCTAGTCAAATATCCCTAAATTTTGTAAAATTAAGTTTTTTAACCACTTAAAAACCTTTCAATAGTTGAACCTCATTAAAAATATCCTAAACTAAGATTAACCTTATGAATTGGAGTTATTGTAATGAATAGGGTAAACTTAGACTGGATCGACATCGATTTGATTATCATTAATGATCCTGATCGATGTTGATTTAAACCTATACCATCCTTGATGAAAAGTATCCTAAATTCATACACTAGAATGCTAGATAAATTTTCCTAGAACACTTTTAGAAGAATATCCTACCTATCTCAGTCCATCCTCACTCATTCAAAGTTTAAACACATCCCTGTCAATGTGATAATTCTTTACACTACAAGAAGTGTTTTATAGGTAACTATATTATTAATTTTAATATATTATTGTTCTTTTTCTATCTATTTATATTCTATTTATTGTCTTTAGTCTATTTAGATAATCATTAACTAGTTTTTTATCCATTTAGAATCAATTAAAGCCCATATTTAAGCCCCAACATGATCTTTTTGTCCTCACTTTCATGATCAATGATGATTCTTACATGAATCGACATAAATTATATAATCAATACCAATTCTAATATAATCAACATCGATCCCTATGTTTTAGTTCCTATCTTCAATTCAAAGCTAGTTTAATAGTCTAAAGTAATTTCAATTTGTTATTTCTAGTCTTAAAATCATGAATCTCTATTTTTATATGACATTGTTAGGTGATATACATAATTTGGTTTCCATTCATGATTTAATGATAGTCCCTCACCCATTATTATTAGATCAGAGTGATATCTCCTTTGAGTTGTGACTTTATGCAATTGTCTTTACCCCTAATCTAGAAGCATTCACTAAATAATTAGAAGTAATAAATAACAAGAAAATTCAGTTGTATCTTATTAGAATGAATGATTTGATAACATATATGTATTAGATTAATCCATTTAATTTTAGTGTCACATATTATCATATGATTTATTGTAATTTATTTTATTATGTTATCTACTTGATTGTATACAACAATAGACTAACAGTCCTTTAAGGAAGTGTATCATTTATTAGAACTAATCTAGAAACAAGTAGTCTACTTATCTATATTATTAATCAATCTTGTCTAAGTTGTCTCTTGTGTGCAGGTAATCGTTCCTAGACAAAAAATAGTTCTAACTTCATTAGATCAATAGTGCACAACTTCCATCACAAGTATCCTTTTAAAACCCTGTATCAATAATCATTTATAGTAAGTTTATTTATTAATAAAAATGAATGGAAAAATAATAAAATGTTTTGGCATGCCTGGTGGGACCATAGGTCTCATTATTCTTATTATGATTCATTGTGTGATCATTAGTTACTTGAATTTTAATGATTGTGTGTTTACATTCAAAACAGAGAAAAAAATACAAATTTTTTTATTTCCCTTTTTAAGTCTAAAAAAGAATTGAATCTTCCCTTTGCTTGTTTAGATAATCCACATAGATTAATTCTAGGTAGATTAATACATTATGATAGTCACACTCTCTCATAAATAACTAAACCATGGTAATATTAAGGAAAAACATCAAAACATTTTCCTGCCAGGTGGACCCACTTGGATTTCATCATCAAGGTGAAAACTAACTCAATGTACCAGTCAAGTAAAAAAAACTATGGAAAAGAAGTATAAATGCTAATCACTTGACACCCTTATCACTATAATGTGTGAAGTGATGGGTTAAACCCCAATACTAGGATAAGTACTTCCTTCCAACATGGAATCAAGACTCAACATACCTTTATGTATGTAGAGGTTCCCATCCCTAAATAAAACCTAAAAACATCTTTACACTACCATTTATTAGTACCCTCATTAATCCTTCTCCGTACCACATTCTAAATTTAGTTTCTTAAAAATAAATAATATTTTAAGTACAGTTAGTGTGTGTATTTTCTTATAGTAAATGAGATAATCAAAGAATATTGTGTCATTACATTTCATTATTTATTTATTTTTCAAGGATACATGGTCTTAATGTGACAATAATTGCTAAAAAAAATTGAATCTCCTAACTCATCTTCATCCATGGATAACACACTAATTCCTCCTACCTCTATTTAATCCATTGGGGAAGGCATTCCCCAATTTTATACACAAAGAGACCCAACATTCATTAGTATATTGTATAGTAATATAATTACCCTCAATCATTATATTAATACTTGAGCCATAATAATCCTTTTTTCCCCTTGAACTGATCCAAAACTTGAAATCTTTGGTTGAAAGATAATTTAGAAATAAGAACAACACAATTCAAATAATGCTATCTCTAAAAAAGAGATGTTTTATTGATCAAAATTGCAGACCCAAACATATGCCTATCTCTGAGAAGAGATGTCTAATTTATATTTCAAGTTACATATTTATTTATACATGTTTTTAAGGTGTGAGGAGGATGTGGAAGGTCACCAATATCTAGGGAGATTAAGTGGTTCGACTTCCATGATTTACAAAAATACATAATTTGAAGAATTACTATTTTTAGAAACTTACTATTTTTAGACTACACTACTAAAATTAAAATTTGGGGCACTTACATTGTGTTTTTATGGGTCAAACTTCATTAAGCTATGATCAATGCCATCTCACGATGTTATCCTCATTATTAGCTTTCCAACGATTCAAACGGTGAGTCAATATGAGCTACGGTGAAAAAGTTATGGCTCCTAGAAGTTCTGCCATCAATTGGGGTGGGCCCATCACCCGAATTGTCATCTTAATTGTTACCTGAATCATTCCTCCCTCCTTGAAAATCAATGGTCCCCATTGCATCAATATTTTCCATCAAGTGTAGTATTTGTAGTTTAATTTTTTTCTTGATGCATACTTGGAAGGGACTGTGATTTATAAAACTGTGCAAGGCCTGATTGTTCACCATTTCTATCTAACCATCAGTCTATGGATGAAAGGCCATGAACTTCTTCATCTCAGTATCTATTTGCTTATGTTGTTGTATTTTTTATGTAGTCAAGGCTATAACATCAACCTTTTTGGATTTTTATGGCTTGACCACCATGAGAACAAATTTCTTGGCACTAATTAGAGAGACAGATGTATAAGGTGGTACCTCTAGTACCCTATAGCACCATGTTCCAAGAGTGAGAGTGATCCTTCAAGTTCTTGATTCATAGATGCCATGTCAATCATACATGAATGGCTAACCAAAGAGTACATCAAAAACATCTAGATTGACCACATCACATAAGACCTCATCTTGGAAAGGTTTTATTGCATATGAGAGAAGACATTGGTGGGTGACATGGAGGTTTATCCTTAGACTCAACCATCCAATATTGTATGGCTTTGGGTGAGGCTTCTTGGATAAATTTATACTTTTCAAAAAATTAGCAGAGATTAAATTATTTTGATTTCCACTATCAAGAATGAAATGCAGAGGGTTACCTTTCACCCATAACTTAGAGTGAAACAATCTTTCCTTGTCATCTAGCATCTCATCATGGGTATGTGATGAAGAAAAAATTTCTTTAGGATTAACATCTACAATTTCTTCTTCAACCTCTTTGACTGTAGGGTCTGTATGAGGTAAAGCAATAGATGTTGAGGATTGTGACTCAGAAAGCAGTGACTTGATGGCTTGACACTCTTCTTTGGAGTGAGTTCCAGATTTGTGATAATCACACCACTTCCCAGTCTCTCCTTCCATTTTATTCTAATTTTGGCCTTGTGTTTGACCTTCTTTGTCACTTTTCCATTTTTAAGACTGATTCTTTATATTCATTCTTCCATGCTTTTGCTCAATCTTCACTACAAACTTGTATGCCTCAACGATGGTTTCCAAATTGAAGAGTTCCATTTCTCCTTGTATGTACCATTGTATTCCACCATGATATTTGAGAACCTTATGTTTCTCACTTTCTTGGATGCCCAATCTCAAATATAGAGAATGAAAAATGTCAGTGTAATCTTAAACAGACTATTCCTTACGATGGTGCATTTGTTGCCACTATATATACAGATCATCATATGCTCCAATGGGGTTGTATTCTTCCTTTATAGATTCTATGAAATCATCCCATGTAGGTTTCATCTCAAGGCTAATATCATCTGCACTGAATCTCCTTTTGTACACTTCCCACCAATTTTTTATAGGTAATGATGCTTTCAGAAGTGCAAAAGTAATCTTCTCTTTATCGATGAATTTATTTACAAAAAAATAAGATGACAATTGATCCAACCAATTTTTTACTACATCAGCATTGATTTTGCCTTCAAATTTAGGGATATCAAAATTCACCTAAACCTTGAAGGATGTTGGGGCACTGAAATGATGTGCGAGTGTGGATGAGGAGCCAAAATTTCCCATTGAAATTTTTTGGAGAATTTGAGTGAATTGTTATAGCATCTATGCTTGATAATGTTATAGGGATTAATTCACCATTTCTTTGAAAGGATCTAATGTCTCATTGTTGTCCTCCATTTGAAGTCATTTAGAGAAAATAGGTGGATAGTCTGCTGGTTCTATTTTCCACCCAAGCTTCCTATAATCTAACCTCATCCTTGGGATCATGCACTCTAAAGATAAACCACTCTCATACAACTAATCCACAACTCAAAATCTTTACATGAAAGATAATTTATAAATAATAACAACACAATTCAAATAATGCTATCTCTAAAAAGAGATGTTTTATTGATCAAAATTACAGACCCAAAGATATGCCTATCTCTGAGAAGAGATGTCTAATTTCTATTTTAGATTAAATCTTAATTTATATAATTTTTGAAGGTGTGAGAAGGATGTGAAAGGTCACCAATATCAAGGGAGATTAAGTGGTTCAACTTCTATGATTTACAACAATACAGAATTCGGGAATTACTATTTTTAGAAACTTGCTATTTTTAAACTACACTACTAAAATTGAAATTTGGGGCACTTCCATTGGGTTTTAGAGGGTAAAAATTCATTGAGTAGAGATCAATGACATCTCATAATGTTTCCCTCATTATTATCTTTCTAACGGTTCAAACGATGAGTCAATTGGAGCTACGGTGTAAAAGTTATGGCTCCAAGAAGTTTTGCCATCAATTGGGGTGGACCCATCACCCAAGTTGTCATCTGAATTATTGCCCAAATCATTCCTCCCTCCTTGAAAATAAATGGTCCCCATTACATCAATATTTTTTCATCAAGTGTGGTGGTTTTAATTTAATTTGATTCTTGATGCATACTTGGAAGGGACTATGATTTATAGAACTGTGCAGGTCCCAATTGTTCACCATTTTTGTTTGACCATCAGTTTATGGATGGAAGGCTATGAAATTCTTCAACTTGGTATCTATTTGATTCTATTGTTGTGTTATTTGTGTATTAAATGCTATAACATCAACCCTTTTGGATTCTTGTGGCTTGACCACCATGAGAGCAAATTTCTTGGCACTAATCAGAGAAATAGATGTAGAAGGTGGTACCTCTGATACCTTGTAGTGTCATGTTCCAAGAGTGAGAGTGATCCTTCGAGTTATTGATTCATAGATGGCATGTCAATCATACGTGAATGGATGACCAAAGAGTACATCACAAACATATAGATTGAGCACATCACATAAGACCTCATCTTGCAAAGGTTTTATTGCATATGAGAGAAGGCATTGGTGGGTGACAAAATGGTTTCTCCCTAGACTCAACCATCCAATACTATATGGCTTTGGGTGAGGCTTCATGGATAGATTTAGACTTTTCACAACATTCACATAGATTAAATTCTTTTGACTTCCACTATCAAGAATGAAATGCAAAGGCTTACCTTTCACCCATAACTTAGAGTGAAATAACCTTTCCTTGTCATCTAGCATCTCATCATGGGTCTGTGATGAAGCAACAATGGCTTTAGGATTAGCATCTACAATTTTTTCTTCAACCTCTTTGACTACAGGGTCTATATGAGGTAGAGTAGTAGATGTTGAGGATTGTGACTCAGAATGTAATGACTTGATGGCTCGACATTCTTCTTTGGAGCGAGTTCTAGATTTGTGATAATCACACCACTTCCTAGTCTTTCCTTCCTTTTGCTTCCAATTTTGGCCTCATGTTTGGCCTTCTTTGTCACTTTTCCATTTTCAAGACTAATTCTTTATATTCATTCTTCCATGCTTCTATTCAATCTTCACTGCAAACTTTTATGCCTCACTAATGGTTTCAAAATTGAAGAGTTCCATTTCTCCCCATATGAACCATTGTAGTCCACCATGATATTTGAGAACCTTATGTTTCTCACTTTCTTGGATGCCCAATCTCACAAATAGAGAATGAAAAATGTTAGTGTAATCTTTAATAGACTATTCCTTACCTTGGTGAAGTTGTTGCCACTCTATATATAGATCATCATATGCTCCAATGAGGTAGTATTCTTCATTTATAGCTTCTATGAAATCATCCCATGTAGGTTTCATCTAAAGGCCAATATCATCTACACTTAATCTCTTTTTATACACTTCCCACCAATTTTTGATAGGCAATGATGCTTTTAGAAGAGCAAAATTAATATTCTCTTTATCAGTGAATTTATTTACAAAAAAGTAAGATGATAATTGATCCAACTAATTTTCTACTACATCAGCATTGATTTTGCCTTCAAATGTAGGGATATCAAATTTCACCTGAACCTTGAAGGGTGTTGAGGCACTAAAAGGATGTGCGGGTGTTAATGAGGAACCAAAATTTCCCATTAAAATTTGTTGGAGAATTTGAGTGAATTATTGTAGCATCTGCACTTGCTACTATTGGAGGGCTTCATTCACCATTTCCTTAAAAGGATCTGATGTATCAGTGTTGTCTGCCATTTGAAGTCATTTAGAGCAAATAGGTGGATAGTCTGCTAGTTCTATTTTCCACCCAAGCTTCCTATAATCTAACCTCATCCTTGGGATCATACACTCTAAAGATAAACCACTCTGATACCACTGATCCAAAACTCAAAAGCTTTGGTTGAAAGATAATTCAGAAATAAGAACAACAAAATTCAAATAATGCTATCTCTGAAAAGAGATGTTTTATTGATCAAAATTGTACACCCAAACATATGCCTATCTCTAAGAAGAGATGTCTGATTTCTATTTTAGGTTACATATTCATTTATACATGTTTTTAAGGTGTGAGGAGGATGTGGAAGGTCACCAATATTGATGGAGATTAAGTGGTTCGACTTCCATGATTTACAATAATACATAATTTGAGGAATTACTATTTTTAGAAACTTACTATTTTTAAACTACACTACTAAAATTGAAATTTGGAGCACTTATATTGGGTTTTCAAGTGTCAAACTTAATTAAACATATCTCAATTCCATCTCATGATGTTTTCCTCATTATTAGCTTTCCAACGGTTCAAATGACGAGTCAATTGGAGCTACGGTGCAAAAGTTATGGCTCCCAAAAGTTTCGCCATCAATTGGGGTGGACCCATCACCCAAATTGTCATTTGAATTATTTCCTGGATCATTCCTCCCTCCTTGAAAATCAATGGTCCCCATTGCATCAATATTTGTCATTAAGTATGGTAGTTTCACTTCAATTTTATTCTCGATGCATACTTGGAAGGGACTGTGATTTATAGAACTGTGCAGGGCCCAATTGTTCACCATTTCTATCTGACCATCAGTCTGTGGACAGAAGGCCATGAAATTCATTAGCTCAGTATCTATTTGATTATGTTGTTGTGTTTTTTGTTTAGTCAGGGCTGTAACATCAACCCTTTTGGATTATTGTGGCTTGACCACCATGAGAACAAATTTCTTGGCACTAATCAAAGAGACAGATGTATAAGGTGGTAACTCTAGTACCCTGTAGCACCATGTTCCAAGAGTGAGAGTGATCCTTCAAGTTATTAATTCATATATGCCATGTTGATCATACATGAATGGTTGACCAAAGATTACATCACAAACTTCTAGATTGACCACATCACATAAGACCTCATCTTGGCAAGTTTTTATTGCATATGAGAGAAGACATTGGTGGGTGACACAAAGGTTTTTTCATGGACTCAACCATCCAATATTGTATGGCTTTGGGTGAGGCTTCATTGACAAATTTAGACTTTTCATAACATTAGTAGAGATTAAATTCTTTTAACTTCCACTATCAATAATGAAATGTAGAGGCTTACCTTTCACCCATAACTTAGAGTGAAACAACCTTTCCTTGTCATCTCGCATCTCATCATGGGTTTGTGATGAAACAACAATGGCTTTAGGATCAATATCTACAATTTATTCTTCAACCTCTTTGACTGTAGCTTTTGTATGAGGTAGAGTAGTAGATGTTGAGGATTCTGACTCAAAAAGTAATGACTTGATATCTTGACATCCTTTTTTGGAGTGAGTTTCAGATTTGTGATAATCACACCACTTACCAGTCTCTCCTTCTTTTTGATTCCAATTTTGGCCTCGTGTTTGACCTTCTTTGTCACTTTTCCATTTTGAAGACCAATTCTTTATATTCATTCTTCCATGCTTCTGCTCTATCTTCACTATGAACTTGTATGCCTCACCAATGGTTTCCAAATTGAAGAGTTCTATTTCTCCCATATTTACCATTGTAGTCCACCATGATATTTGAGAACCTTATGTTTCTCACTTTCTTGGATTCCCAATCTCATAGATAGAGAATGAAAAATGTCAGTGTTATCTTGAACAGACTATTCCTTACCTTGGTGAAGTTGTTTCCACTATATATACAGATCGTCATATGATCCAATAGGATAGTATTCTTCCTTTATAGCTTCTATGAAATCATCCCATGTAAGTTTCGTCTCAAGGCCAATATCTTATGCACCGAATCTCTTTTTGTGTACTTCCCACCAATTTTTGACAGGCAATGATGCTTTCAAAAGAGCAAAACTAATCTTCCTTTTATCAATGAATTTATTTACAGAAAAATAAGATGACAATTGATCCAACCAATTTTCTACTACATCAGCATTGATTTTGCCTTCAAATGTAGGGATATCAAAATTCACCTAAACCTTAAAGGGTGTTGGGGCACTGAAAGGATGTGCGGGTGCAGATGAGGAGCCAAAATTTCCCATCAAGATTTGTTGGAGAATTTGAGTGAATTGTTGTAGCATCTGTGCCTGCTACAATTGGAGGGCTTCATTCACCATTTCTTTGAAAGGATCTGATGTCTTGGTGTTGTCTTCCATTTGAAGTCATTTGGAGTGAATAGGTGGATAGTCTCCTGGTTCTATTTTCCACCCAAGCTTCTTATAATCTGACCTCATCCTTAGGATCATACACTCTAAAGACAAACTGCTCTGACACCACTGATCCAAAACTTGAAAGCTTTGGTTGAAAGATAATTTATAAATAAGAAAAACACAATTCAAATAATGCTATCTATAAAAAGAGATGTTTTACTGATCAAAATTGCAGACCTAAACATATGCCTATCTCTAAGAAGAGATGTCTAATTTCTATTTCAAGTTACATCTTCATTTATACAAGTTTTAAAGGCATGAGGAGGATGTGGAAGGTCACCAATATCAAGGGATATTAAGTGGTTTGACTTCCATGATTTACAACAATACAGAATTCGAGGAATTACTATTTTTAAAAACTTACTATTTTTAGACTGCACTACTAAAATTGAAATTTGGGGCCCTTTGATTGGGTTTTCAGGGGTCAAACTTCATTGATCAGAGCTCAATGACATCTCATGATGTTCCCCTCATTATTATATTTCCAATGGTTCAAACAGTGAGTCAATTGGAGCTACAGTGCAAAAGTTATGGCTCTCAAAATTTTTGCCATCAATTGGGGTGGACCCATCACCCGAATTGTCATCTGAATTGTTTCTCAGATCATTCCTCCCTCCTTGAAAATTAGTGGTCCCCATTACATCAATATTTGTCATCAAGTGTGGTAGTTGTAATTTAATTTGATTCTCGATGCATACTTGGAAGGGACTGTGATTTATAGAACTATGCAAGGCCTGGTTGTTCACCATTTATGTTTGACCATCAGTCTATGGATGGAAAGCCATGAACTTATTTAGCTCAGTATCTATTTGCTTCTATTGTTGTGTTATTTGTGTAGTCAGGTCTGTAACATCAACACTTTTGGATTATTGTGGCTTGACCACCATGAGAACAAATTTCTTGGAACTAATCAGAGAGACAGATGTAGAAGGTGGTACCTATGGTACCCTATAGAGCCATGTTCTAATAATGAGAGTAATCCTTTGATTTATTGATTCATAGATGCCATGTCGATCATACATGAATGGCTAACCAAAGAGTACATCACAAACATCTAGATTGACCACATCACATACGACCTCATCTTGGAAAGGTTTTATTGCATATGAGAGAAGACATTGGTGGGTGACACGGAGGTTTCTCCCTGGACTCAATCATCCAATACTGTATGGCTTTGGGTGAGCCTTCATGGACATATTTAGACTTTTCACAACATTAGAAAAGATTAAATTCTTTTGACTTCCACTATCAATAATGAAATATAGAGGGTTACCTTTCACCCATAACTTAGAGTGAAACAACCTTTCCTTGTCATCTATCATCTCATCATGGGTCTGTGATGAAGCAACAATGGCTTTAGGATTAGCATCTACAATTTCTTCTTCAACCTCTTCAACTGCAGGGTCTATATGAGGTAGAGTAGTAGATGTTGATGATTGTGACTCAGAGAGTAGTGACTTGATGGCTCAACATTATTCTTTGGAGTGAGTTCCACATTTGTGATAATCACACCACTTCTTAGTCTTTCCTTCCTTTTTCTTCCAATTTTTGCCTCGTGTTTGACCTTCTTTGTCACTTTTCCATTTTGAAGACTGATTCTTTATATTCATTCTTCCATGCTTCTACTCAATCTTCACTACAAACTTGTATGCCTCACTAATGGTTTCCAAATTGAAGAGTTCTATTTCTCCCTATATGTACCATTATAGTCCACCATGATATTTGAGAACCTTATGTTGTCACTTTCTTGGATGCCCAATCTTGCAGATAGAGAATGAAAAATGTCAGTGTAATCTTGAACAAACTATTCCTTACCTTGGTGAAGTTGTTGCCACTATATATACAAATCATCATATGCTCTAATGGGGTAGTATTTTTCCTTGATAACTTATATGAAATCATCCCATGTGGGTTCTGTCTCAAGGCCAATATCATTTACACTGAATCTCTTTTTGTACACTTCCCACAAATTTTTGACAGGCAATGATGCTTTCAAAAGAGCAAAACTAATCTTCCTTTTATCAGTGAATTTATTTACAGAAAAATAAGATGACAATTGATCCAACCAATTTTCTACTACATCAGCATTGATTTTGCCTTCAAATGTAGGGATATCAAAATTCACCTAAACCTTGAAGGGTGTTGGGGCACTGAAAGGATGAGTGGGTGCACATGAGGAGCCATAATTTCTCATCAAGATTTGTTGGAGAATTTGAGTGAATTTTTGTATAATTTGTGCTTGCTACTATTCGAGGGCTTCATTCACCATTTCCTTGAAAGGATCTGATGTCTCGGTGTTTTTTGCCATTTGAAGTCGTTTGGAGCGAATAGGTGGATAGTCTGCTAGTTCTATTTTCCACCCAAGCTTCCTATAATCTAACCTCATCCTTGGGATCATACACTCTAAAGACAAACTACTCTGATACCACTGATCCAAAACTTGAAAGATTTGGTTGAAAGATAATTCAGAAATAAGAACAACACAATTCAAATAATGCTATCTCTAAAAAGAGATGTTTTATTGATCAAAATTATAGACCCAAACATATGCCTATCTCTGAGAAGAGATGTCTGATTTCTATTTTAGGTTACATATTTATTTATACATGTTTTGAAGGTGTGAGGAGGATGTGGAAGGTCACCAATATCGAGGGAGATTAAGTGGTTTGACTTCCATGATTTACAAAAATACAAAATTTAAGGATTTACTATTTTTAGAAACTTACTATTTTTAGATTACACTACTAAAATTGAAATTTGGGGCAGTTCCATTGGGTTTTTAGGGGTCAAACTTCATTGAGAAAAGCTCAATGCCATCTCACAATGTTTCCCTCATTATTATCTTTTTAACAGTGAATTAATTTGAGCTACGGTGTAAAAGTTATGGCTCCCAGAAGTTCCACCATCAATTGGGGTGGACCCGTCACCTGAATTGTCATCTAAATTGTTGCCCGGATCATGAACCCAATCTTCCATATTTTTGTATGGCATGCCCATACAGGGATATAAATTACTAGCTATGGCCATGGTTTCTTCTTCCAACAATCCATCTCTATTGGGTTTTGATACTAATGTATCATAACCCCTAGATAATCCACCACCATTAGTATCTAATAACCCTTCTTTGACTGTTACCAAAACCCAAAATGTTACTACACCCCAAGTTACACTTACTCCACCACCTACTACTTGACCATAAAATTTAGTAATTTTAATCCCTATGACTCTCCCACCAATCCAAATAAGTATAGCTTCAAATCCTAAAACCTAACATTTACAATAGATTCTTGTAAGTCAACCTCTTTATCAATATGGCCCTTTGAATACAAAATACCTAGCTCTCTCACAATACTTTCTAAAAACTCACCTTCACTCAACCTCATAATAAAACATACCCTTGAAATTCCCATAGTATACAATATGATGATGAATATATTTTAACATATTTAGGGTCAAGAGATTCATATCTAAATAATATCATACCATCTAATGTCTCCTAGTCTTTTAAATTAGGATACGACTGATACTAACATAAGAACACTTAAATTCCCATGAGACATCAAATTTAACCAATCCTTAAACTCTCAAGAGCACCAAGATATGAAAACCTTCCTTGTTAATCATATCCAATCCTCTATTTGGCCATATAATTATATATGTCATGAATAAATCATGTTATAGTTATCCATAACATTGTCACCAATATTGAAGCTAAACTAGTAAAACAAAAACTTTGTAGAATTCATCCTCATGTAGCACTTCTTATCAAGGAAGAATTATAATGGTTGTTATCTGTTCACTATTTCTAACCCATCGATTATGCTCAATGGATACCTAACATAGTACTAATTATAAATCCCATAGGGGGATTACACCTTTGTACCAACATTTGTGATATTACTATTGTTAGTCTAAAAGATGATTTTACCCTTCCTAATATTGACCAACTCATGGATCTCACTGTAGGACACAAAATGTTGTCACTCATGGAGAAATTATCTAACTATAACTAGATCCTTATCACCTCAGAAGATTAGCATAGAGCCTCTTTTATTACTCCATGGGGAAATTTTTGTTACAGGATCATGCCTTTTGATTTAAAAAACTCAGGAACAACTTACCAACATGCCATGACCTATATTTTACATGACTTAATTCAAAAAATAATTGAAGATTATGTGGTATCATAAAGATCACCTATCTATCCTTAAAAAAAATTAACCAATTTGATTGAATATTAGATTTTTCTTAACCCGAAAAAGGTCATTTCCCATGTCATTACCTAGACTAGCTTTAGATTGGTACAGTTCCGTCCCTCAATACTACTTGTTTTATTTTGGGCAATTAGCTCAAATATTCTTAGAGAGCTTATTCATTTATATCGTAAGGAGAGTAACCATAATCAACATATATACTATTATATAATTTTATGATGACTCCATTACTAATTTATATCTAGGTGGTGAGGTCTTATAAATCAATTAACTTTCTCCCTTCCTCAGACTAAATTAATAAAGTTATTTGAAAGATTAAGTGTTAAGCATATATCATCAACATTAAAATTATAATCATTTCAAACTTTCAACGAATGCTTTACCATGGCCCATAAACTAGAAGTTTTAGCCTTAGAGGAAGGAAAGGTTAATTTATGTAATAATAACTTCAAACTCGACCCCTCCAAAGGGACCAACAACGCCAAAACTAAAGGCACAACAAATCTTGTTGTCTTAAATTTGTCACCTCCATAAATAAAGAGCAAATTCAAACCTTCTACATCCCAAACACAAACATAAAAACCATTAACATGTTTAACTCCTAAGAAATACACTCCCTTGGGGGAGTAATATGATTCCATTTTAGATAATATCCTAAAATCTTACATTATTGATCTTGATTCGGTTATACCCCTTGATTCTTTCCCTAAACCAAACAAGTATAATGAAATTGATTTATACACTTATCATCATGTACTAGGTCATGGGGTTAATAAGTGTTGGTATTTAAATGGTTTGGGTCAGAACCTTATTGACCAAGGGGATCTACAACTAGATAATCCTAATGCTCCTCCTAATCAATCCATCGATATATTTAGTTAATTATTCCCCAACCATCCTTCTACATCTAATTATGTATAAAAAAACTCAATAAGCACCTCGAATCATGAGACCTATGTAATAATCACAATCCATGATCAAATTTTACCTAAAGAAGTTGACAATGCTTTTGAATCCTCTTCTGAAGAAATTAAGATCTAAAATATCATTAGAGGAGATATTTTAAAACCATCTAAAATGATTATATCCATTCCTAATATCCACTCAAGTCTTCTTTATCTCATTATTAAGTATCCTTTTGAAGAAACACTAACTATGCATATTCAAGGCAACCAATTAAAAGATTTAAAAACTATCAATGAGGATAATTATTTAGATATCCCATAAGATACACATGTTACTCCTTTAGTCATTACATAACCTTTATGTAGCATGATCACTCCTTCTAGCTCACTCCTTCTTGAGATGTCTACTAGATTACATTGACCAGATCCAAAACTAGCTTCCCTTATAGCTCAAGCTGAGCCAAATCTTATAAAAGGGAAAAATAGGGGAAATGTTTCAAGAAGTAGAGACAAATGCCTTTGGGAACTGTGAGGTAAATCCTTACAACATCAACCAATAAGAATTGATCTCCCTAAAGGGGATATCCCTACTTCTTCCAACCAAGCTAAAAAAAGGAAAATGGTTGTGCCACCAATTCAAACAAAAACATCCATATTGGGACCTTATCCTTAAGTAAGACCCAAATCCACCATTATAAAACCCTCCTCTAAGAAAAATATACCAATACAAAAACATCTTCCCAAAATAATAATTCCAATACATAATCCCTTAAATCCTTATTACCTTCATAATGGGAGACACCATGAAGTATTATATGCTAAAGGTAATTAATTATGATTAATAACTAATATAATATCTGATCTAAGATGAATATTTACAATGAATCTAAAATAAAGTGATATGGTAAAAAAATAAAATGAGGGTTAGGGTCGAGAATAAATGTTGTTGATCTTCATTCCAAACATCATGACAAAGTTTAGATTTCATCTAGGCATGCACTTAACCAATAAATAACATGAATTAGCATAAGCTCAAATCTTATCACACATCATGCAAGCTACTAAGGAAAGTGAAAATAATGCAAATAAGAACTAGGTTCACCTTGAAGATTTTACCCCTATAAGCAAATAACATTAGCTCAAATGTAAGAAAGATTAAAAAAAATGAAATGAACCTAAGAAATTTTAGTCAACCTATCATGGGCACAAGTTAAATACTCTATAATTAAATGTGCACACCAATAATTAATAATAACCATTCAAATATATAAATTAGACCAAGCAAGTGAGAGAAAAACCATGATAGTAAACACACAGATAGATACTAGACAAACTTTGTATAATTCCTTGATTGTATTGTTTGATCCAAGTTTACAAAGTAATTTTGTCTCCAATAACTCACCCTTTTATAATTGACAATACTTCCTTATATATATATAACCCATTAGGTATGTCAGTCAGTTATTTTCCATTTCATTGGTACATGTGTATAAGACAAGTGTCCTTTCTAGCACCTTTAAGAAAAAAAGATATTTTTTAATAGTCTGATCTATAGGCAAGATGTGTTACCAATTAAAAATGCCTAAAAGAATATTCCTTTTCAAGACATTATATAATGATAGTTACAAAAAAGAATATTCCTATTTCATCTAACTCTTGGACCCACTGGCTGATGAAACAAAGTGGAGCTCCACATCTTCCTAGGAAATTATTTTGCAAGTTGTCAAGGTTGTGAATTTAAATCAAATTGCAAACCACTAGATCACACTTCAATTATAGATTGAATTCTACTCATATTGATGGTAGTTAAAATTTTATAATTTGATTAGGGTGATGACAGGGTCAAACTAGGGCTTTGTCTATGTTATGGATGTTTTGAAGGTTTCATCATCACTTTCATGATAATAGTCATTCAAACATAATCAATCATTGTTCCTTAGATCATGAATCTATGTTTTGCCTTACCATAGATCTTTAAAATATCTTAAACTATCTATTTTATCTTATGTGGCTCTACGATGGCATCTCCATGGCTTTCCTTCTCATTGATGTTAAAATAAATGACCATTGCCTTTTAAAAATCCTTTTTTGGCTCACACCATTAGATTAATTTTTCATGAATCAATGCAGTTTGTAAATCTTAGTGCTTTGAATCATTTAATCTTATGAGCTTCAAACTTTTCACGTCCTTGTTCCTTTGAAAATTCTTTATCGATCTCTCACCATTACATCAACTATACAGATCAATGTTGGTCTTTGATCTACCTAGGTCCACCAATATTTGATTTAAAATAGATAATTCATGAGGTTAAATTTAATGTTTGAACAATTGTCAATGACATCCTCATGACCATCAGTGGCATCCACATGACCATCACAATTTGATTCCCTATTATTTTATTGTTGAGCCTAATCTTGAAATTTACACGACCATCAATGATGTCCATATGATATTCAGAATTTAAACCCCTAATGTTTTACTCTGAGCTTAATTTTGATGTTCATGTGAACATCAAAGACATCCATGAGACTTTAAAATTGACTTAACTTCCTACGAGATTGACACTTATATTTTCCTAGTTCATTCTACTCTGTAATCATAAATGAAAAGAGGACTTAGAATATATATATATATATATATATATATATATATATATATATATATATATAAATATTCTAAGTCCTCTTTTCATTTATGATTACAGAGTAGAATGAACTAGGAAAATATAAGTGTCAATCTATATATATATATATATATATACACACACACACACACACACACACAGACTCGGGTCTCATAAATGATCTTAGGACATAATTTAAATCCCAAATTTTTATATGCATATAAATAAAACCTAAGTCTAAGCTAATGTTAAAAATTTTGATCATGCATGTGTCACTTGGCATCTACTTAGGGTTCTTGTGCTCTTGACTTATTGACTCTGGGGAAGGGCTCATGAGTCGTAAGATATTTGTACCAAGTTCCTATGATGATGACACTTGTCACCCTCATAGAGCTTAGTAGGTCCTTTGAAAAGAGGACTTATAATATATATATATATATATATATATATATATATATATATATATATATATATATGTATATATTATAAGTCCTCTTTTCATTTATGATTACAGAGTAGAATGAACTAGGAAAATATAAGTGTCAATCTACACACACGCACACACACTAGGGTCTCATAAATGATCATAGGACATAATTTAAATCCCAAAGTTTTATATGCATATAAATAAAACCTAAGTCTAAGCTAATGTTAAAATTTTTGATCATGCATGTGTCACTTGGCATCTGC
Source organism: Torreya grandis (assembly GCA_037957365.1). Taxonomy (NCBI): domain Eukaryota; kingdom Viridiplantae; phylum Streptophyta; class Pinopsida; order Cupressales; family Taxaceae; genus Torreya; species Torreya grandis. The sequence continues at coordinate 603,716 of JARHVA010005078.1, forward strand.
TTAGGGTTCTTGTGCTCTTGACTTATTGACTCTGGGGAAGGGCTCATGAGTCGTAAGATATTTGTACCAAGTTCCTATGATGATGACACTTGTCACCCTCATAGAGCTTAGTATGTCCTTTGAAAAGAGTACTTATAATATATATATATATATATATATATATATATATATATATATATATATATATATATATATATATATGTATATATTATAAGTCCTCTTTTCATTTATGATTACAGAGTATAATGAACTAGGAAAATATAAGTGTCAATCTATACACACACACACACTAGGGTCTCATAAATGATCTTAGGACATAATTTAAATCCCAAAGTTTTATATGCATATAAATAAAACCTAAGTCTAAGCTAATGTTAAAATTTTTGATCATGCATGTGTCACTTGGCATCTGCTTAGGGTTCTTGTGCTATTGACTTATTGACTCTAGGGAAGGGCTCATGAGTCATAAGATATTTGTACCAAGTTCCTATGATGATGACACTTGTCACCCTCATAGAGATTAGTAGGTCCTTTGAATTTTTAACCATTTATCTCACTTTGTTGGATCAATTAAGCTTGAGTTAACATGGTTCATTAGATATGCAAGCATAAATAAAAGTCATAAGTTAATATAATGGACCTTGCATAAAAATTCTAACTTAAGGTCTGAGTTATATTATTAAATATGATTAGGACCAAGGCTTAGAATATATAAAAGATATCCTCCATAAATTTTGACTCATGAAATGTAAATTACCTAACATAGAGATTTTAGCCTAAAAATTCATTATATAAATGAAATTAAAACTTTAAGCTAAGTATAGGATATTATAGGGTACCTTACATTAGTTAGACCATGCCAATAATAAAATACACAAGGGCATCACATGACAAAAAAGGGACCAAGCATGGATTCTTAAACTAAGGTTTGGTTGTGTTAATAAACATGACTAAGCCTTAGTATAAAACTTAAACTAAGCCCATGACATATTTAAAGTGCTCTCATGTAAAATGTTCCCTCCAAGTTGAGTTTAAACGAAGGAGCTTAATCATGAATTCAACTAGACTTTTAACAGATCAAAGGCTAGTAAAATACCAAATTGACATTAAACCACAAAATCTAGACATAGTCTATTCAAGGAGGGCTCTATTAAACCTAAAATCTAAAGCACATAGATCCAATGTTAGTAATTTTTCACAAGATTACACCTGAACTAGGCACAAAAATGATAAACATACCAGGTGTGGATGATCTTCAAATAAAGATACTTTGAATACATCCTAGTGAAACTTTGATCAAGTGAGTTTTCAATTTTATGGTATAAATTTGCATAATTTGACACAAGGGTCCCCATTTTTAAAAAATGGGGGTATGTTGACCTCAACAAGGGACTAAATTTATTTAATTTTATAAGGAAGAGGAACTCTTTCAATTGACTAAAAGGAGGAAAACAAAGCATGCAGAACATGGTGAGATCTAGGAAGACCCAATCTTAGTTCTAGAGGCCAATGGTGGTGTTAGCCAAATTTTGGCTACCATTACCTAGGTTCATAAAAAACTTGTTTGTCATGCCTTATGACCTTGTTAATAACCCATTCCATTCTTTATGAGGTCTTAAAATGGTCTTTTTAAATTCTTATTATCATAATTTAAGGTTAATTTATCAAGATTAAGGTAATGTCTTATGTTAAACTTATGTTAGTATAGTCATTCCATGATGAGAAGAGGGTTCATAAAATGTTGTAAAAGGTTTATATGTTGTCACTAAAGTCACCTTTCCCTTTAATCACCTTGAATGAATATTTTATGTTTGTTTGAAAAGGTTAAGGTTGATTTGCAAACTTTAAGGTAAGTGAAATTGAGGGGAAAAGTGTATATAACCAAATCTTATCTATGACAAAGCCAAAAAAGATAAAAGATCCATATAATATAATTGTCAAAGATTTTTAGTCATTTATCTAACTCTCACTCATGTTAATAAATTCAGATCAAGTCAATTTTTTAGATCCAACATCCAAATGAAAGTAAATCACTCTAAAAGGGTAGTTATAGGTACTTATACAAACATGGAAGATTCAATTTTAGGTGAAAACATATTCAGAGTGTTTCTTCACCTTCCTCAATCCATATCCATGCATATAAATATTTTATAGTTCTTAAAGGTCAAAAAGTTGCTTCAAAACCTCTATTGGCCACTTGGTAGACTAACAAAGGTCAATTTCATGTAATTGATATAGAGAGAGGATATAGAGTTATATTATGATATTATGGGAAGAGGAAGGGGGTATTATGGAATTAAGTTTTTTGTCATTTTTTTTTCATATTGGTTCCCCCATCTTTATGAAAAAATTTTAAGATAAGCAAATGGTCTTAAACCTCACTTAAACCCCACAAGCTCAGTTTTGTACAATTTTCATGAAATTTAGAGCTAATTGGAGTATAGCATGAATTTTTTAAGGTATTTATGGATATTTAAAACCATTTTAAACATTAATACATTATTTTCACATGAATTAAATACCAAGTATCAAGAAAATCTTCTATGTGTGACAAGTTGCAAGGTTTACACTTGAAATTTAGAAGTTTCTGCAAGTTTTATGCACACAAGTGGTTGTTTAATGTTATCCATAGCACATAATATCCAATTTAACATATCAAATGACCATCCATGAGTATATTTATACCTTATAGGTCTCATATCCTTCACAATCTCATCAACTTCCACGGTTATAGGCTTCTAAGAGCAAGGTTCTGGTCTCATGATAAGTCTCTAAAGATGATGTATTTAAAATCAAGTTTTAACATTATAATAAACTCATATAAAGTAAAAATACCATGAAAATTATAAATTAAGGAGACAAAAATCTAAGAAGATCAAGATAAGCCTCATATAAGGCCTAAGACATGAAAAAATATAGACCTACAATCTACAGACCTGTAGGTGTACATTTCATGAAAAATGTATTGAAATATGTATCACAATTTATATTCTAAAGACCTAGATAATTATATATATTTATTGTTTCTAAATTTTGAGAGGCTTAGGACCAATGAAGAAGAGTGGCTTCAAAACTAATGCGTAAGACACCTATAGGCCTATCATGGGCATAATAGAAAAAGAGACTATTTTGTGTGTTGGATGGAAGACCTATAAGGTCACAGAGGTCAAATATAATTTTAATAAGGTATAAAACCTTAATATAATCATCAATTTTTAAATTAATCTAATAAATCTCAACCCAATGAGTTTTGTGGTCAAGTAAGCTTGATAATCACCTATAGGCCTATCAAGGTAAAATAGAGGTAAGATATACTTGTGAATGGTTGTGTAAAATGATAAACGGTATTAATAAGATATTATGAGAGTGATTAATGGTATATTAAATTATTAAATTTCAAATTAAATTAACTAATAATAAATAAACCTAAACTATGCACCGACAAACCATAATAAAGACCTACATGTCTGTATTCAATTTATGAAGAGAATGTGTAATTTTTTTATGAACATTGAGTATTAAAAATTAAAAAGCTGATATTAGGGGTATTGGATGAATATATATAATATTTTTTACTCTTTTGGAGTGATAAAACCATAAAAATAAAAGACTCTTGAGAGTTCAGTCAAGAAAAATAGTGATGACACCTATAGGTATGCCTAGTCTTGATGGTGAGGTGCCTACATTATTATAAAGGTATTTGGAATGAAGAAAAACATATTCAAGTAACTTTATAATTAATAATTAACTCCATATAATTTTTATTTTGAAGTAAAATAATGACGAGTTTTGAGATATTTGCCTAGGCCTAGTAAGTTTGAACATGCACACACATGCCTGTGTGTAACAAAGTGGTGAAGAAAATATTTTTTGAAGATGAGATTAGATAATAATTACCTAAAATTATATATATATATATATATATATATATATATATATATATATATATATATATATATATATATATATATAATTAAATAATATATGATGTTATTAACCCCTTTAATATGGAGTAAAAGGCTTAACACAAGCTATTAGGGTCAAGAAAGCTAGTATGCTCATGAACCCTAAGCCTAAGTTAAGGGTGGTCATAGTAGATTTTTGGAGATAAATGAAAATTAATACTATTTAAATATGTAAATTTTTATTATATATATCTCACTAAGGTATTTTGGACCAAAATTAAATAATGTGACTCTTTTCACTCATTAATCTCTCTTTTGACCTCACTAAATACATGCTTTCTAACCCAAGAGGCACCTTCTCAAGCTTGGAATAGTACATAAAAGTTTAATGGGTTAAAAATATATTTTTGGATGTTATGGTAACTTATATAATTTTTATTTGTGTAATTTTTTCATTTTTTAAGGCTCTAGTTTTTATAAATCATCATTATGATGATAAACATGTTTTTGGCTGCCTAGAAAACTAGGTATGACTTGATTAGAAAAATTGACTTCCAAAGTAATTTAAATGAGAATTATTTACCTTTAAACCACTTTTAACTCATTAATAACTCAATTAGGAACATCATTATGACATTTTATTATACCTCCACCTATATGGACTCATTAGATGTACTTGTATGAGGGTTTGGGATCAAAATAGGGTATAAAAGACCCTAAACTAATGAAAACTATTGGATAATTTTTATTTAGGTGTTTACCATATCAAAAATTCCAAAAATACATACATATAATCCTATAAGTGCTCAAACAAGTCTAATTCTTGAAGGTAGTAGAAAAGAGCTTGTGAAAGACTAGGTTTTTTGGCCATTTATTGGTTTACCTACCTACACAAGGTTTTAAAAGCCTAAATTTGATGAATATCATGTTCATTGGGTAATAAAATTGAATAAAACACTTATTTTTAGTTTCACATTTTTTTATAGAATATTAAATCCAAAACTCAATTTATATGCCTAGAGGCCTAATTGAGGACTAATTGGAGAGAGAAAATAGGATAATAAGTGTACTTTCACTTGAATTTAGGTCATAAAATTTGGCATAAAATTATAATATAATATTGGGTACTCAAAACTATGCCTATTTTTTGAATATCATCTATATATTGTCCTACACAGGGAGATTTATGTGTTTTCAAGGCTATAAGGAATTAAGAGCTTTGGGGTGTAAGATGAAGTCTTGGTGAGTTTTTGATGGATATAAATGAGTTGTTTCAAGTATTTTATAATTGAGATATTGAAACCATGGAGAATAATTTTATTCATGAGGATAAATTCAATAGTTGAGCCATTTGGGCAAGATAGTCACAGTGAGACCTAAGGGGTTTCAAGAGACCTAAGGATTTATAATCATCATTGAAATTATAGAATAAGACCCATAAATAAGTTAAAATTTTTAAAGAGTATATAAAGAGTAGTTAAATATGAATTTATTATTAATAAGGCCACTTATCACCTCACAAGTCAAGATAAGGGTAGTTTTGAAGAAGAAGACAAAGGTGTCAAGTAAGTAGACAAACTCCTATGCCATTTGGGAGATGAAACAACATCAAACAAATAACAAATATCCTTGGAAATATCATGATATTATTTCATAAATCCCTTATCAATTTTAAATCTCACTTAAAACTTGTCATGGCTCACTTTTGTGCCCTTGTCTCTTTTATTCTCACTTTCTCTATAAATTTAGCCTTGATTAGCTTTGTATTAATCCTCTACCTAGGTATGGTGAAGCCTTGACCATTTTTATGCCTTTGATAAATGATAAACTACTGGTTTTATCTCTTTGAATGACTATATTTAATGTGTATGATTAATAGTTGATCTTGTCAAGTGAGTTGACTAGTCTTCCTTGGCATGTTGTCCTTTTATAACACCTATATGTAATTTGAAAGCTCATGTGAAGTGTTCAAGTGAAGTTTAAGGGTTGAGTGAGTGTATAATATTTAGTTTCATTATATTTCCTCTTGATTAGTCTTCCTAGCCTAATAATTTATCACAACCTCCATATTAAATTACTTATGTGAGAGATTTAGATTAAGAGTAGTGTATGTTAAGGTTAGTCTCTTGGTCTACATATGAAAATGCAACTAGTTGGTAGTGATTATCATATTTGGTGTATCACCCCCTTTAGTTTTCATGTTATCCTTCTCCCTTTTCCTTGTAAATTATTATTTTATAAGAGCGTAATTGATACATTAAGGGGAGTTATCCCTATAATCTAGAGGTTTGATCCACCTAAAGGTCACCCATAGCCTAGGATCAATACCATTGAATATATCAAGTTGAGAGGGCTTGAATCACCCTCTCAATTGTGAAAATTTGAGAAATAATAGGTGGTGTAATTAACAAAATGGTATTTTGTCTACAATAGGATAATAAGATGTTGGAATCATAGACTAAAATTGAGACACCTAAAGACATATACGAAAAATTAAAAAATAAAATTTAGTCTCTTTATAATATTTTTCTCACCATTAATTGTACTAGAGTCAAGGGACAACCTGAGTGGTAAATGGTATTTGATTTTAACCAAAATTTAGAGCTAATTTATTTTAAATTGTATATTATTATCAAAATGTTTATAAAAAATACATTCCCCAAGATAAATTTCCTATCACTCAAAGACATAAGTTTGGATTAAAATTATATCAATGATAAAATGTAAGACTTAACACACTGAAACAATCAAATGAAGATGTTAATAACTCAAATTAGTTATCATGAGAACAAGATAATTGAGTTGTTTAAATAGGTGTTAATTAATTATATATATAGGCATGATAGTCAAGTCATAGATGAGAAAATGATTAAAAATAAATCATAATACTTAATGATAATCTTAAAAATAAGATTGAATAATTCTAATTATAAAGATAATGAGTAGGTGGTAGGCTTAATTACATTTGAAAAGGAAAATATTTAGAAATCCTAGACAAATAATGAATTATTTTAAGCTTTCTTAAAAATACATAAAAAAGACTTTAGGCAAATGAAATCACTATTAAAAGTTCCTATTTTTATTTTTTAAGTTATTTAAGTTTAACATATAGCATGTTCAATATATTTTAAAATTAATAAAACCCTAAAGAATGTAGAGAAATAGAAATAAATTTTTGCTCAGGTAGATACGCAATCCTCTATAGCTCTTTCATGTATAGTTACATCATATTATTTAGTATACACAATAATATATAACTTAGTTGGAGTGGTGTTTTCCCATGTGTATTACACTACACTGTCTATTATGGCATCATATATCCTAGATACTTAAACTTTAGTGGCCTCTTCTCAATCATTGAATGTGACTTATACTATAATAAGTGTTACTTGATCACTAGGTCTAGCCACATCATTAATAATATAAATGTCACTAGTATCAACTTATTCTATTTTAAGTTCAAATATGTAATCACCTAAAATTATGGTGTCATCTAATGCATTTCTTCATATGAGATAATAATATATGCAACTATCTTAGTTTCTTTAAATTTTTATTTAGCATGACTTATTTTAAACTTTTCTTGTATAGAAAGAAACCTTTTTCATGTAATTTATTTTTGTGAAAAAATATGTCTTATTTTTATATTTGTACATATAATAATATTTGAATATAACCCAATGCCCATCAAATACTATTTATACATGACCTTAATTCATTGTAAAAGAAAGGTAATTTTGAAAATTTAATGTAATAAATAAAGTTTTAGGATTATTTGTAACTTTGTGTTTATTATATTTTATTCTCATGCCTATGATCACCTTGAAGAATTTTTTCTAAGTTGATGATATTTTGTGGATTGATGCATTTATTACTATAGAGGTTAAATTGGACTTCAAGTAATTTTAACCAACATTAAGATTATTGTCCATAATTTTCATCTTTTCTAATGATTTTAATATTATTTATAAATTCTTTTAATAATAATATATTCTCATGTTTATGATTTATTTAAATAATTTAAGCTAAGTTGATGATGTTTTGTGAATTAATGAATTTTTCATTATAAAGGTTATAATGGAATTAAAGTTATTATAACTAGCTTTATTACTATTTTCCATGCTTATCATCTTGTTTAGTGATTTGAATGTGATTTAGTAATTCATTTGCTAACAACATCTTTGGATCAAGGTCATAAGTTACTATACAATTGGTTTAGTCATTAGACTCAATATTGTGTTTATTATGTTATATTCTTATATATAATATATAATTGACATTGGTAAATTTTAGGTGCTCAGTTTCGCATAGCTAAGTTAGCTTGATATGGTTTGTTCTTCAAGCCAACAATAAAATAACTTATTCCCCCTATATTTCCTTCTTTATGTAATTTTTTATTTGATCCACTTTAACATATATCACTAGTGTATAATCCATCATAAGTATATTAGTTTTATCTTGTAGGTCATAGGTTGGACTTATAATAAAACCACCGTGATCCATTGTTATTCCACAACATTCCTATCTACAAAACTGAATACCCACAACTCATGCCTTGGAGAGATTAGTCACTCATCCTAAAACAATAGATTCTATACACAAGAAGATTTTAGGGTGTGAATAAAACCCACATCAATGGGTTTAAAAAGGTACTAGAAAGAGATCCCACAAATTTATACTAGTAGATTCAATTTAGTTCCTATACACTTGATCCACCATCCAAGTTAATAAAGTCAACAAGTTAATAAAGTCAACCTTAGACTTTAGTATATTATTATCACCATTACATGTTAATTTAAGATCAATACCAAGCACATGAATACTTAAGATATCAATAACTCAACTAAGTTCACTATTCTAAAGGAATCCACCCCCATATT
>JARHVA010005078.1:617500-660000 GCA_037957365.1 Torreya grandis
TAAAAGGGAATATAAAAAAATCATATTTTTTTCCAATCAACATAGGAATTGCGTGAACATCCCCAATGTGTTAATAATGGATTGAATTTCTTTAAATAAAAAATAGAAATTGAAGTAAATTTTGTTGCAATATAAGGATATGATTGCTTGGTCCTAGGAATAATTAAATGTTTTTTTATCACAGAGTAATAACACATAATATACCACTTATAAATGGCTATAAACCTTTTAGATGATGACAAAATCCAGTCAATTCCATTCTTGAATCCCTTATTCAAAAATAATTTTAAAAGCTATTAATTTTTAAAAATTAATAGACGCCAAGATAATATTTCTCATAAGACACTCAATCTGAGAGGAAAATTTAGCTTTTTTACGAAAGAATAATGGTGAGATCAAACTATGCATAAATTTAAAAAATCCTAAGAGAAATACAATTATCCACTGCCATTTTTCAGATTAGATCCTTCAAATAGTTATCAAGTTTGAAATGATGTATTTCTTAGATGGATTTTTAGGTTACAACCAAATTTTGTTTGATAATTAGGATAGAATGAAAATTGAATTTACCACTGGACGGGCAACATTTTAATATTGAAAAAAATCCTTTTGGACTAATTAATGTAGTTTCCTTCAACATGTTATGGATTTTAATTTATAAAGATTTATTGGTGTGTTATCATATGTATGGATGACTTGAATTTATTATCTTAGGATAGGACATATCATGTTACCTATTTATCAAAAGTCTTAGGAAGATGTTGAAGGTATGGAATTCATTAAATCCTAAAAAGATTATTTTTGGAGTTATAAAATGTAAGTTGATGGTTCATGTTATCTCCAAATAAATAATTATATTAACCCTAATGTATTCAAATCCATATAAAAAATTCCATACCCTAATAATAAAAAGTAGTTGAAGTCTTTCTTTGGTAAGATTAATTTTGTGCAACATTTCATTTTTAGATTTGCTAAAATACTAAGAAAATTGAATGAAATGTTTAAACAAGAATCAAAATTAGAATTGAATACTAAAGAAATTAAATAATTTAAATATGATAGGGATGCTACTACTTCAGTCCCAATCTTTATTAGCCCATATTTTAACAAGGATTTTTTATTATACTCCTTTGCATCGTAACACACAATAAAAACTATGCTTACCCATAAATTTGAAGAGAATTAACACCCTGTATCCTTGATGAGAACCAATATGATATATGTATAATTTAATTAATCCATAATCAAGAAGATCTTCTATTCTTTGATCAAATCCAAAAAAATATTTAGACACTATATCCTATGTAATAAAGTGCATGCCATTATACCAGATCTAGTTGTCAAGATTATGATTATATAAAGTGAATTAAGAGAATAAAGAGGTAAATATATGGGAAAATTTAAAGATTTTTATTTAGATACCAATATTGAAAAAATGGTATGATGTAAAGGAATCATATAGATGATCACATAATCATATCCCTAAATTTTAGTTATATATGTTTTTCAATATCAAATAGAATAAGATTACTAACATTCTAAAATACATCATTATATTCTTAGTGTAACTTATCCTCCTAAGCTAAAAAGAGAGTAAATGAGATTCCTTACACTCAAATATATGCATTACATGATTATAAATGAAGTGTTGTACATAAATAATTAATAAGGAATCTATTTGAGATGTGTTTCTATAGAATAATTTGAAGATATTATTAACATTTTCCAACATAAAATAGGAAATGAACATCCTTCAGGAAACACCATAGTGGAAAAAATAAAGAGATGAGGATGCTTTTGGATTTTTATTTTCAAATACACACATAATCATGTGATAACATGTCATCTATTCCAAGTATTTTATATTATATAGGTCCATAGAGTTATGCCCTTATAGCCTACAATTTAAGAGCATCCTTATACATAATGAGTCCTAGTTTTTATAAGTGTTATCAATCCCAATTCATTATCTAAACATAATTTACTATTAACAGTGACATATTACTTCACTAGATGAACTAAATCCATTTCTAAAAATAATTTTAGAGCACAGGATATGAACAAATTCCTTGAAGAAAACATTTTGACTAGATTTAAGACACCCCTTTTCCCTTTTTTATAATGGTTTTACTTTCTAATCAATAGAGTTTATTGAAAGGGAATATGGAAATAAATTCATAGTTAAGTTTCCTTCAAGCTACTATCCTCAAGGAAATGGAGTTGTTGAATCCACTAATAAGAACTTGATTGATGTTATTAATTTTTTTGTGAAAAATAAACCTAGAGAATAACATTCATTGCATAAAACCTTCATTTAATTAAATCTATACATGTTCCTAAGAATATGAAATTAAAATGGCATATTAAAAGTGAAATGGCATATTTAAATTCCCTTGAATAGAAGAAGCATAGAAAACACAGTCAATTATAAACTAGGAAATCTAGAAATGAGAGTATGTATGAATATAGTACAAATCTATGTAAGAGCTAGGATGTACATATGATGAGTCTAAACTAGTGATAATCAAGATAAAATATGAGTATGATTAGTAATGATTAGTATAAAAATATATCAATGCATAAATTGGAATGTAAATAATGTAAGGATATAACCTTGTAATAGTAACTAGGTATGAGATTCCCCCAAATGAGCAAATGTATCAAATAGATAAACCTAGATTGATGTATATGCTCCAAGAGGATACATGATAGCAAGTCTAGATTAGTGTAGTGGATTTTAATCCTATATGTAATCTAAAATCACTTGATAATAATAAGTGAAGCATGTATGTATGATAAAAATGACTATACTAATATAAATATCATATGTAGTGTTTGGTAAGTACAAGAAATTTAAACATAAAAATGTATACAATCTATAACTTGTGTATTTTATAAGTAATATTTGAATGTTTTTTATGTTTTGTCATGTTATATTTTTTTTTTATTTTAAGGATATAAGCTATGTAGAAGCAAATGGAAATAAAAAATTTACAAGGAACAAAAGAGAATAAAGTATATATAAGGGCATAGGAACCATACTAATTAATGAGTCTCTTGGGAGACTCATTATCATTATGACCTATGTCAAATAAGGGAACTGTGATTGTGTGTGATATGTGAAAAGGTAACTATGATCCCATAACTTACTATGTGGAGTAGTATGTGTTTGTATCTACCTATGTGGTGGTGATATGAATTTGTGGCACTGACTATGATGCCCTATGAACTTTAGATATCTTAAGAACCCATCAAGTAGAATAACTTTTAGGTGATAGAGGTTCCCTATGCTGAGAATCTTGATAACCCAATAATATTGATCTCAACATGAACTAAGTGGAGTAAGGTCATCTAGAATTTGTGGCATATCTCTGACATAAGGTTCTCTCTAATAATGGTCTCTATGGGATAGTATGCATATATGTCGATAGAGTAAGAGTAGACCTAACCTTTATTGGTGGATCTACTAAACTATGTGTTGTTAACACAAGAAGTTTGATAAAAGATATAACTAATAGCTATATAATAATGAGTAATAGTGATAGAATTATAATTCATGATTGTGTTTTCACTGCCTGTTGGACGGGAAGAGGATGCTCATAAAGGAGACACTCAAATTTAAGCCCCTAATTTGTGTGTATGTACTTCAAGCATATTTTCACTTTAAATAGGATGGATTAGATATGTTATAACCATAGCCTATTAAATAACATATCAAACACACCTACACTAGGTACTGCTAGGAACTGAGTGGCTATATGTGTTTTTCTATCTTATAATGGATTAATAATTTCCCTGATGGACCTTTAAATATGAACACTAAAACCACTAATGACTGTGTCTATGGGGAATATATCTTTCTTTTAATACCCAAATGTGTCAAGAGTGTCATATTCACATGTTAATGTTTGACCTATTATCAACCATAACACTTTGGATAGGATGATGATTTTTATATGCTTATATAAAGAGTGCATGTAAATTTGTATCATCATCAACAATCTCTTGCTTTGAGAATGTGATGAGTGGTATAAGTGAAACTATAGTATGGTACATGTCACTAATTTTTTTAATGGATGTGCCTCCTCTATAATAATATGATATTAATTTATTGGTGGATGTGCATGATATGTGTTGTAAACACCTGATGTGCCCCCTGCCTTGTTCACTATGTGAATTTAGAAATGGATCTGAGAATATATTTAGTGCCTTAGATTTTATTTATTATGATTTTATTGCCTCTATGGGTGTGCCCACATCAATCATATTAGACTCAATCAAATATTTTATCTTATGTCTTAGGCTTATGTATATATTTATTGTATGGTCTGGTTCCCTATGATACTCATCAAATGCATTAGAATTGTAGTTATTTGGAAGAGTCCATGTCATCAGAACCTATTTAATTAGAGGGAGACATATGGAATTAAATTATAAGTGATATTATAAAACCCATGTTGGTGACTCTTAAATGTTGGTGAAGATTCGACACTAAGGAATAGAAAAAACCAATCTAGGAGATGACTTAGAAGTTGCATTGATTGTGGTCTTTTGATCACTTTTGTTCTCACTGGCCCTTACCTTGTATGGATGTTTATTTGAAATATTAATAGTTTATTATAATCCATTGGTATACTTGAGTTTCCTATTGATATAATCTTAACCTCTCTATCTTTTACTGTGTGGCTAAAATCTATGAGTGTAAGAAACTTCTTGAATAAGATAGTTGAAGGTAATGATGGGATGAGACTTTTCTTAAATATGTCCTAAAGCTCTATGTCTACCACAAGGCTAGTTAATTTGGCTAATATAGTCTTGTAACTTAAGACATAATCTTTGATAGGCTCATTTGACTTTTGTTTCAATTGTGCCACTTATGCGTATGATATCTTATCATTGATGTTGATGGAGAAGTGTGCTCAAAACATGTCAGCCAAAGGATTAAATGTTATGATAGATTGATTTGGTAAATAATAAAACCATTATAGGGAATAATCCTTTAAAATACATGGAAACAACTTTGTGGGAAGCCAATCATTGGATAGGTAGTCCAAACATGTTATGTAAAAAGATCTGAGATGGTGCTCTAGGTCACCATTTCTATCATATAATGTAAGTTTGGGTACCAAAAAATTGAATGGTAAGGGATTTATTTCTATGTGATGTTCCAAAGGTGTATGTAAGAGAATATTATAATCCAAGGCATGTGATGGTTTAATGTCTCCCTTATCAATATATAAAACCTTAGCCTACAGAATATGAATCTTGTGCATAAGGGATTTTACATCTAAAGTAGAGGAACTAGCCACAAGAGGTGTAACTATCACTAAAGGTTGTTGAATTATAATTTTAGCTTGTGCTAGATGAGTTTTTGATAATGTGTTACAAGTTATGCATGATGTTTTGATTGATGCCATAAAAGTGTCATTTATTTCATTATGTTTTGTCATTATTATTCTTGATGTTGAGTTCATAAAGCCTTATTTGAGGAACTTAGTGAAAAGGCATAGGCATAGTAGCATGATGAATTGATCCATAAAAGACCTATATAAAAAAATTTGGTAGTATATGGACCTATTATGAGGTCATATGAAATGATTTTGGAGTTTTGATTATAATTCAATAGGTTTTAAGGCATGATCATAGTCTAAGTATGATTGGAAGTATAAGGTCTAGTTTACAAAGTAACCTATAATGGCCTAATGATGGGTCAAGATCATTTATAAATTTTGTAGATCTCTTGAAATAATTGACATAGGTGTTATAATTAATTTTAAGTGTGTGGTCAAAGTTTTAAGTCAATACCTGAAGGAGGAAACATGAAAACCTATGATAAGGTTCCCTTTGTGAATAGAATGGGGTGTTACAAACCTGATAAGAGATTTCTTGTACTTATTGGCATGTGAAAACTTTGAATTATATAATTATAACTTAATGGTTTGTTTAGGAATTTCCTTATCTTTATTTTCTTAGCATTGGTTTTTAAGATGAGGAGCAATCTTTTATGAATGATTGCTAAGAAGTGAAACCAGTCAAAACCCTTATGGCTTGATAATAAATATATATTCATTTACAGATCATAATGGTCATATTGACATATATATATATATATTTAACATGTACATGACTCTTCAAGATTTCCTCATATGGTTTTGGTTTATCTTGATAGTGAGTAAAAGCTATAAGAAAACCCTTATTTTCAAGAATTTTGATATATCAGGCAGGGTTGAATAGGTCAAATCATGAAAATGGATAGAGGATGATGTGTAAGAATTAAATTTTATGAATATAATATTTTATGAGTATTATTTAGACAAAAAATGTGCAAAATTGATCATATAAGTTAGCTTATCGCTTAATAGGCCTAATGAGTAAAATAGTGAGAAAACTAGGCAAGAATGAGATTAGGGATTAGTTGTAGAATAATAGTGATGGATCCTAGTTCATGGGGTAATTATTAAAGACCTTTTCCTCCAATCACCTTTGTGTATTAGTGTTGATTATGTAAATACTTAAGCAAAAATGTTATCATCAAACTAGTTTGTCTATCATAGTGAAGTCTATTTAGAGTGAAGTTGTGGAATTGGTCTAAAATACCAATATTGATATATAAAAATGAAATATATATCTTCATTTATGATATAATTATTCTCAATTTTCATGAAAACCCATTTTAATATCACATAAATGTTCCCACATATGTTCTATGACTTGATTTTGTTGACTATGTTTTTGGCGCTACAGGGAACTTTTTGTGTATGTGTGAAAATGATGTTTTTGTGTCATTTTGCATTAATTTGAAGGATAAAATGATATTTAATGTGTTATAAAGGTCTCATATGATAATTTTAATGTATTTTTCATCATTTTAAGTCTCTTTTCAAGTATGGAGAGTTAAATACTTTTGATTATTTACCGATAGTGTTTGGTGGTTTTAAGTAAGCCATCTGTAGGAGTGTTCTTGAGGCCTTTTGGCCTATGTGGTAAAGACCAAAGATTTTTTGTAAGTATTTTAAGTCATAAATATCATATTAATATGATTCTATGTGGAAAATTTATGTATATGGTTCAAATTTTCAAGACAAATTTTATGGCAATGAGAAGGCCTAATGTCATGTAGACCTAATTGGATGGTTAAATGAGTAAAAAGATCCAAATGGTGGTGGGTACATAAGGATATATCATTAGGGATATATTAAAATTACTTATGAAATTATTTCATTCTTTTTTAAGGCTTAATGTTTTTGAAGGAGGTCTAAGTGAAACGTGTGCTTAGGGAAGGTTTAATTACATTAGGTCTCTATTAGGCCTAATGGTGGTTTTAACACTTAAGGGTAATGACCAACCTATGTAGTGTTTGTTTCAATTTTTAAATGTATTTATTTATATATTTAAATGATAATATAGGTATGATGAGGTCCTTATCTGATCAATATAAGTATGATAAATAATTAAGTATAAATTCAAGGCCTAATAAGACTTTTTAACTAGTTAGAGTATTGAGCTATTGAGTGAAGGATATAGATTTTTAGTGAATAGGTTAAGGGATTGAAGATAATCATATATTTGATATGAATATTCCATGAGTATATAATTTTGTTATTTTAGATGTTGATCAAGGTCATTTGACCTAATTTAACTAAGGAGAGGGCTAATTGAGTGAGAAGGCCTAATAGGATGTTTGAGAGAGAAAGATGTGTGTGAATAGAAAATAAAGTATGTAATCATCAATTTAATAATAAAAAAGTGTCCAAATATTATCAAATATTCAAGGTATTTGAGTTGGTGCTTGGTTTCCTAGGGGGTTGGATCCTTCTTTCAAGTTGAATCTTGCTAAAAACACTTGTTGAGTTGGTGGTCATTGTGTTGTTGGTGCCTCACTAAAAGTGTGATTAATTGCTTATAGTATATTACTCTAATTTATGCATCAGTGATTTTTATTCCCCTATAGGTTTTTCCACATAAATCTTATGTTCATGTGTTTTGTTTTCACTTCTAGCTCATATGAATAATTGCTTATGCATTATTATATCTTTAGATCTGCTTGATTGGTAGGTGAATGATATATGGAAATGAAATAGGAGTTTAAACACTAATTCAACCCCCCCCCCTCTCAGTGAATATATATCCAAAAATTGGTATCAAATCTTGTTTCCTTGAGTAGGCCCAACAATCTAAGGGAGATCTTTAGAACACAAGTATGTATCTTAGCAATGAAAGTGTTTTCTATGATTGTCATAAGAATCTACCCATAGTATTTAAAATAGCATATGATTTTTTTTTAAAATATAAGTACCACATGGAATAAATTACCCAACTTAGATTGAAATTAAATACTTTAGAGGAAAAAATTGAGTAAGATGCTATCATGTTAAGGACTTACCAGAAGTGTGAGGAAAGCAATGAAAATATTAACAATATCTTGGATAGTTAAATATCCTTTTATGACATGAGAGGTATTGGATTCAGAGAAAAACAAAAGGATTTAAAGAAATTTTAGACTCCAATAGACATGGATTAGTCAAGGAATGATGAAACTAACAGAATCAAGACCTATGCAGAAGCTACCAAATTTGAAATCAAGCATCAACAAGTTAAGAAGGTCCTTACTCCATCAAGAGATGTCAAAGGTAATAATATATCATCCTATCTTCATCAAAATATAAAAAAGGTCAAATAATCATAGTATGTGAACTCCTTCATGGATTATTATTTATTTTGTGGTAAATTTGGACATAAAACTGTTAACTTTAGATTGAGAATAAGAATTATATGCTACCACTGTAACCAAAGAGGTCACATTGAAAGAGTGTGTAAGACAAAATATTTCAAGAAAACAAGTCATTTTAATAAGTTATGGAGTCATGACACTAAATAATGGATCAATAAAGTAGACCTTATAGAAAAGAAGTAGAAAGATAGAGGAGAAGAATCTATGATAGCCCAAACTATTTTTCACACTCAAAATGAAGATTTGAAATGGTACATAGATAGTGGATACTCAAGTCACATGATAAGAGATAAATGAAAATTCATCACTTTGAGGAAGAATGCCACTTGTTCAGTAAGGTTTGGGGATAACACATCTATGAACATATTGGGAAAGGTGATTTGCGCCTAGACAATGGGAAGACCAAAATAGAAAATGTGTTATATGTAGATGGATTGGAACAGAACTTGTTGAGTGTGAGTCAAATGTGATCCCAAGGACATATTCTAACATTTCATGAAAAAGGATGTGAGATAAGGAGAGAAAAATCATGAAGATTGATTACCAAAGACAAGATAAAATGAGAACAATCTCTATGTACTAAATGAGATGACAAAAGATAAATGCTTCATGATCAAGGTAGATGAGAGTTAGTTTTATCATAGGAGGTTACGTTATATGAATTTTGATAATCTAGTCAAGATCATTTATAAGGGATTTGTGAAAAATATGCCTAAAATATCTAAACCTATAGATTCTCTTTACAAGGCATGTCAACATGGTAAGAAGAATATGTGAATATTAAATTCTAAATAATATTCCACTAATAGACCATTACAACTAATTCATACTGATATATGTGGACCTACATGGAGTCAATGTATTCAAGGAGATAAACTACATCATGTTTCTTATAGATGATTTCACAAGAATGACTTGGGTAACATTCTTAAAGGAGAAGTTATGAGCTCTAGGCAAGTTCAAAACCTTCACTTTAGATGAAAATGAAATGAATGTGAAGATAAAGTGTCTTAGGTATAACAAAGGATGAGAGTTCTAGTCAAATGAGTTTGATGATTTTTTTGAGGTCAATGGAATAAGGAAATAGTTCCCATCTGCTAGAATGCCTCAAAAAAATGGGGTGGTTGACATAAAGAATAGAATATTCCAAGAGATGACAAGGACCATGTTGAATGAGTCCAATATATGAGATGTTTATTGTAGAGAAGCTATGAGTACTATAGCTTACACTTTGAATAGAGGTCAAATTGGGATCAATGGTGATAAGACTCCATATGAATTATGGAATGGCAGACTTGCAAGTGTTGAAAATTTTAAGGTTTTTAAGAGTAAATGATATATTAAGAGAGATGATGAGGACTTAGTCAAGTTTGATTCAAGATATGAAGAAGGTTTATTCTTAGGATATTCATCAATAAGTGATTCCTACAAATTTTATAACAAAAAGTTTAAAAAGATTATGGAGAGCACAAATGTGAAGGTTGATGAGACAAAGAATTCATATTATTAGTCAAATAATGATGAATGATTAATAGAGATAGATGAGGATGAATAAGAGAGTGAAGAAATAAAGGACTCAAAATGTCCTTTTAGGAAAATTCAAAAGGACCATCTTGAATCTCAAATCATTAGAAATAGAAGTGTAGATATACAAACAAGGAGAAGAATGGTGGGTGATGCTACCTTACTTTAAAAAGTTGAACCTAAAAACTACATAGATTTAAGTGAAGATAGGTTTTGTTTAGATGCAATGAATGAGGAGTTAAATCAAATTTAAAAGAATGAAACTTGGGAGTTAATACCTAGACTAAACACAAAAACATCATTGGTACAAAATGGGTTTTTAGGAATAAATTGAATGAGAATGGAGAGGTCACTAGAAACAAATCCAAACTTGTGTACAAAAAATATGTTCAGGTAGAAGGAGTGGACTTTAAAGAAACCTTTGCTCCTTTAGTAAGGTTAGAGGTCATTAGGATGTTATTACCTATGCAATATTCAAAGGATTAAAGATATACCATATGGATGTTAATTCAACCTTCCTAAATGGAAATTTAGAACAAGAGGTACACATTAAACAATCTGAGAGTTTCCTATTGAATAATAAAAAGGATTATGTATATATTTTGAATAAGGCCCTTTATGGTTTAAAAAAATCCCCTAGATCTTGGTATGATAAAATTGATAAGTACCTTTTGGACAAAGGGTTCAAGAGGGGAGTTGTAAAGAGTAACATGTATGTCAAAAATAAAAATGTCCATTAGTTGATAGTTATAGTCTATGTGGATGATATTATCTTTAGTGGAACTAATGAAAAAATGACCAAGGATTTTATAGAGATGATGAAGTTATAATTTGAGATGTCTATGCTTGGAGAACTATCCTTTTTTCATGGACTTGAAATTAGTCAAATTGAAAAAGGTATGTTTATTTCACAAGTCAAGTATATAAAAGAGATGTTAAAGAAGTTTGAAATAGAATATTGTAAGGATGTAAGTACACCTATGGTCATAGGATGCAAGTTAAGTGAGGAGGTTGAATCCTCAATAATTAATTAGATAAAATATAGATCCATGATTGGGAGTTTGCTAAATACTACTACATATAGACTAGATATCATGAAAGAAATAAATCTTATGGGAATATTCCAAGCATATCTTAAGGAAATTCACCTACAAGTAGTCAAGAGGATACTTAGGTATCTTAAAGGAACTTTTTAATATGTTTTATGGTACCCAAGAGTAAAAGGTTTGATTTAGTGTCCTATTTAGATGAAGATTAGGATGGGATTCTAGAAGACAGAAAGAGAACTAGTGAAGGAACCATTTTCTTAGGTAAGTTTATAGTCTCATGGTTAGTTAAGTAAGAAATAACCTTCATTATATTTATCTACTTGTGAATTTAAGTACATTTCAACATCCTCATGTTGTACTCAAGAATTGTGGATGAGATAAACCTTGAGAGACTACAAGGTGGAGTTTGATTGCCCTATTCCTATTCTTTGTGATAATACTAATTCTATAAGTGTTTCAAATAATCATATCTTGCATTCAAGGACCAAAAATATTCCTATCAAGTATCATTTCTTAAGATAAAATGTGAGTGAACAAATCATTAAGATTGAATTTGTGTCTACTAGGGATCAGATTGTAGATATCTTGACTAAGCCTCTTCCAAAGGATACTTTTGAACATCATAAGAATTAGGTGTGATTATTATTCCTAGCATCCACTAAGAAAGACATATCACTTAGGGGGATCTGATGAGTAGGTGTTTTAGCTCCAAGAATATAAAAGAGGTGCACAAGCTATGAAGTCAAAGGGGGAGTCATATCAATCTATCAATAATAAGTTATATGAGATATGCAATATGAAAGGGGGATTTTTCTAACATGATACTTTATTTTTGTATATTGAAGTGTTTTTTAGGTAATTTCTTTGTCATTAATGTTAAATGGGGAGATTAATCTACATTGAGAAGGTGTTTCCTAGTAAGAGAAGCCTCTCTAAGTAGGTTCCATCAATGAGTTATTGCCATCAATGACAAAGGGGGAGATTATTAGGGATATGTTATAAGGTATGAATGAAGTTATCATTGATGTCATGAAAGTGTCATTGATGTCATTATGTGTTGTCATTATTGTTCTTGATGTTGAGTTCATAAATCCTTATTTGAGGAACCTAGTGAAATGGATAGGCATAGTAACATGATGAGTTGAGCCATAAAAGACATGTATAAGAAAGTTTGGTATTTTATGAACCTATTATGAGTTCATATAACATGAGGTTGGAGTGTTAAAGATAGTTCAAGATATTTCAAGGCATGATCATAGTCTAAGTATGATTGGCAATATAAGGTATATTGTAAAAAGTGACCTATAGTGGCCTAATGAGTGTTCAAGATAATTTATAAAGTTTTAAGATATATTGAAATAATTTATAGAGGTGTGATAGGTCATGTTAAGTGTGTGGACAAATTTTTAAGTCAATACTTGAAGGATAAATCCTAAAAACCTATGATAAGTTTCCCTTTGTGCATAAAATGGTGTGTTGTAGACCCAATAAGAGATTTATTATACTCATTGGCACATTAAAACTTTGAATTAAATCATAAAAAAATTATTTAATTTGGTTAAGGTCCCTATATTTATTTTCCTAGCATTGCTTTTGAAGATGAGGGATAGTCCTTTATGTATGATTGCTAAGAAGTGTAACTAGTCAAAACCCTCTCAAAATCATTATAATGACCCAATAAAAAATATATATTTAGTTATAGATAATAATTTTCATATTTACCTAACTTTATTTTTGTAACATGTAAATTTATCTTCAATGTTTCCTCAAATGGTTTTGGTTTGTCTTGAAAGTGAGTAGAAGTTATAGGAAAACCCTTGATTTCAAGAATTTTGATATAACAAGCAATACTGACTAGGTCAAAGCATGAAAATAGATATTTTATTAGGTTTCATACCAAAAATGTGTTAAACTGGTCATGGAAGTTAGCCTATCGCTAAATAGGCCTAATGAGCAAAATAGTGAGAAAACTAGGTGAAAATGAGAATCATATTAGGGATTGGTTTTAGAGTATTAGATATGGATTATAATAATTCTTTTAATTATTAAATACATATTAATTATATAACCTTAGTGTATAAGTGTTTATGATACCTATAATTAAGCAAAAATTTGTCATCAAACTGGTTTATCTAACATAATGAAGTCTGTGTAGAGTGAAGTTTTGGAATTAGTCTCAAATACCAATATTGATATATAACCATGAAATATATATTTTAATTTATGATATAAAGATGATTAATTTTATTTAAACCCCATTTTAATATCATATAAATTTTCCCACATATGTTATATGACTTGATTTTCTTGACTATGTTTTTGGTGTTATAAGCAACTTTTTGTGTATGTGTGAAAATGATATTTTTGAGTAATGTTACACTAAGTTGGGGGATATAATGATATTTAAGGTGTTATAAATTTCTAATAGTATAATTTTAATTTATTTTTACTCATTTTAAGTCCATTTTAAAGTATGGAGAGTTGAATATTTTTGACATTTGTTGACAGTGTTTGTTGGTTCTAAGTAAGCCATTTATAGGAGAGTTCTCGAGGCCTTTTGGCTTATATGGTGAATACAAAATATTTTTGGGAAAAATTTTAAGTAATAAATATCATATTAATATTATTTTATATGTGTATTATGTTTAAAATTTGTGTATATGGTTAAAATTTTCAAGACAAACTTTTTGGCAATGAGAATGCCTAATGGTGAGTAAACCTAATTAGATGGTTCAAGGAGTGAAAAGAGACAAATGGTTTTGGTGACATAGGGAGAGATTAGGATGGGTATATTAAATTAAAATATTATTTTTTCATCTATTTTTTAATTATTAAATTTTTTATATGTCTTAGTGAAACGTGTGTTTAGGGAAGGCCGAATTGTATTAGGTCTCTATTAGGCCTAATGGTGGTTTTAGCCCCTAAGGGTAATGACAGACCCATGTAATATTTGTTTCACTTATAAAACATGTGTAGTCATGTATTTCAAGTATAATAAAAGTTTTTTTAGGTCCTTTTCTGACCAATATGGGTATGATAAAGAATCACGTATAAATTCAAGGCCTAATAAACATGTTTTGACTAGTTAGAGTATTGAGCTATTGAGTGAAGGATATAGAGTTTTAGTGAACATGTTAATGGATTAAAGATAATAAAAAATATGATATGAATATTCCATGAGTATATAGCTATGTTTTTTCAAGTTCTAATCAATGTCATTTAACCTAATTCTACCAAGGAGAGGGTTAATTGAGCAAGAAGGCCTATTAGGTTGTTTGAGAGAGAAACAAGTGTACAAAGAGCAAACAAAGGAGGTCATAATCAATTAAATAAGAAATAGGTGTCTAAGGGTGATTATAAATTCAAGGTATCTAAGTTGGTACTTGGTTTCCTAGGGGGTTGAAGCTTCTTTATAGGTTAAAATCTTGCTAGAAGTACTAGTTGAGTTGGTGCTTGACTAGTGAGGGTTTGATGTTCCTTGTGGGGTTGGTGCCTCACTAAAAGTGTGACTCATTACTTATAAGATAGTATTATAATTTATGCATCAGTGGGTTTAATTCCCATAGATGGTTTCCCACATATATATTTTTCTCATGTATTTTGATTTCACTTCTTGCTCATAATAATAATTGCTTATGCATTGTTATATATTTAGGTCTAATTGATTGATAAATGAATGATATATGGAAATTAAATAGTAATTTTAACACTAATTCAACCCTCTTTCAGTGAATATATCTCCAATATGATTTGGTTTCTCTATAGGTGTAATAACATTATTAGTTGGGGGAGTTAAAGATTGACCATTATTTATTTTTATTGATTTTTCAGTATGGCTTGTAGGATTTATGCATGATCAATGGGTTGTTTCCAAATTCTATCTTTGAATCCCTATAATATCTCATATTTATTAATATTTATGTCATCATCATTGATTAAATGGATAGTTTCTTAATTTTCAATGTGTATATCATCTGTATGTTGATTAAATTATTCATCTTTGGATGAATTATCATTAAAATCCACATAAAAAATCTATGAAGGATGCATAGATGGATTTATGATAGGTCTCTTATCCATGTTAAAGTCTTGGATAATAGGAATGTGAATATGCTCTATAGGATTACCACCTAATCTAGAACTTCTTATTAATGGAAGAGAGAGATTTTTTAGATGGAATATAGTAAACAAATTGGAATAGAGATATTAAAATAGAATATATGAAATATAAAAAAAATAAAATAACTAATGAAAATAATTAAAAAAAGATAAAAATGCTAAGAATCTAGGGTTAGTATTTTCAATAATTAGGGTTGTTGTGCAAAAATTTAAATTATATTCAAATAAATGAAAATCTAATGTGAAATTGATTTAATGAGTAGATTATTCCAAAAAATTATAAAAATAGAAGTTTTGAACCCTAGTTTAATGCACAAAATTTTAAAAAATTCAAACTAGGGTTTTAAACAATATTAGATCTAAGTTGGGTTCACCAAATGTTTTAACCTTATATGGTTTATCTATATAAATCCTAAGTTTGATTAAAGGTTGAGTTATCTAAATTAGTGAAATAATATGCAATAAATAACCACTAATCTGCTACATAATTTGACTTGCTTTGACTTTTTAAAAATAATAATAAATATATACAAATAAAGACTTATCTAGAAAACACCTATCACAAAATATTTGAGTGATGAAAACTAAAATATGAATAAGTATGAGTGTCATCAATAGTATCCTTATGTCATATGCTCTCTTGGACAATAGTGCCACACTTGGATAATAGTGCCATATGGATCTAGTGTCCTAAAAATGGCATTGGTGTCCTTTGTGCATGATTGTTCCTAAATTTTGGGTGCACCTACACCTATGTTTTTAGGTTTTATTACTATTGAATAATTTGATTTATTTAGTCAAATAAGTCAACCCCCATAAAATTTCAATCTTCCATAGGTTTTCCTAGTTTGAAAAGTGGTCCACCATGGTTTTAAATGAGATTACATATTATGTTTCATCTTGGTCATACTTGTTTCTTTATCCTTAGTTTCATTTTATGTCACAATTTGTTCATCAAGATCAATTATATGGTTTATTTCTAATTAAAAGTGTGTCAAATTGTAATCTAATTCCCATGTGTTAGATAGGTGTCAATTGTTATTTTTGGAACCAAATTTTGTAGGTTCAATGTATAAAGGAGTTTAACTACAAAATAAGACATTTTTAGTTAGTTGTACAAATTAATAATAGTCATGACATGTGTGGATAATTCAAGGAGGTCTATCTATATCAACACGTCATTTACATGATAATAAATTTTTGACAACTCCAAAAATGGTGAAAACAAGTCCATCTCTCTCTTCACTCTCTTTGGTAGGTTAACAAGGTCAACTAGTTTGTTACTATTATGGATAGGAGGGGCAGATTCAGGGTGAATGAAATCAATAGATGTTATCACTCCTAATTATATCTAATTCCATGGTCATGTTTTTTAGAAAGGTGGTATGTACTTCATGAAGAAGCACTAAGACTATTAGTACCTCCTAATTGCCTCCACATTCCCAACACCTTCAATTTTTCTATCTGATTGCAATAGTTTGTGTGAACTAAGGAGTGGAGGTGGTATTTTATATAATTTTCATTATTATTATATGGTTTTAAATATAATTTTAATGTGTTAACATGGTAAGAAAATCATGATGATCTCTTTGTGCTAAAGGTGAATAAATCTTGGTCTATAGAACATGTTTTCACAATTCCAATGTTTTATTCTCTATTAGTGCATTCATATAAAATTTAATTCACCTATGTCTCTCCTATCATAACCATGGAATATAGTTTCTCCATGGAAGATTTGAATTTCAATACTTTAAGGTTGATGGAGATGAGGTTATAAGACCATGAGAAAAAATTGAGTAGAGCTCCAAGATACACAATCATCTATAGTCATATGTAAGAATGTACAAACAATTATGGATCTATTCAAAAACAAAGTTACATGATGGATTCAACTTCATGAATTTAATGAGTTTATCAAGTCATACAGGGTTCATAAGTTTGGTCCTAGACTAGTTCAAATAACATACAAAGGCTAAAAATGGAAAAGTTGCTTAAAGGGAGAGTTTACCTTAATTTATAAAAGAAGGGATCCTACCTAATAATATAACATCTATTGATGAAGATTCTTGAGGTCTGAGGAGGTCTAGTTATTTCATACTAGTAACTTAGGCTTAGGAGTAATGTATTGACATAGGAAGATTATTATTAGGTCAAGGAGAATGATGTGTGAGTGGGATTCCACTCATTTAAGCTTTCACTTGAAATAATTACTAAACATAGTGCCAAAAGTCAATGAACCTATGACATGTAACAATGATCTATAGTGCATTATTTTTAAAAGATGAAAACATGGTCTCAAGGTAAGATTGAGTCCTTTTAGATATGAAATGATCCTAGTAATTTGGGAAGTAAGTAATGGTTTGAGAATCATTACTTATACACACATAATCACCTATATAAAACTATTAGATTTCATAAAATTGCATACCTATAAGTAACACTATCAATATAGATTGTATGTTAGATCATGCCCATGTGAGACATATGCATGGTTAATAAATAATGATGTAAGGTTGAGGGTTATTTCATGTTAATACCACTCTCAAAGTGTAAATATAAATTTAAAATTATTCTCATATGTAATGAATAAATACTAAATTGGGTTTCTAAATACCATACTCAGTATACCTAAACCTTCACATAGTCATTATCATAAAATCTAGTCTTGAGGGTTTCTAATTTTGAGAGGTGACAAAGATTTGAAACTTGACATAAAGGGTCAACTTGACCTAAAATATCCATACACAACATCCTTAATATCACATAAATAGGGAAAGTGCCACCTATTATATCTCAAACAAAGGGCACTCCATAATTAACAAACCTACAAACCTAATGTGTGAATGATAATAAGATGAGATGATAGTGTCTTAAGGGATTGTAGGAAGGTATATAAGGTTGAATTAGATATTAATAGAGGTAAATAAACCCCTACAATCATTTTAAACTTACAAGTGATTAAATACTTAGTCAAACACAGTTAGGCCTAAAACTAGGCATGATCCATAATGAATTCCAACTTCACTCATATGAAAACATTTTGAGAATCTCCATGGAAGATTATAAAGTTAAAATGAACCATTGGTTTGTAAAGAAAATATCAAGCTTTACCATTTTGGCCTAAAACTGTATCAAGCCTACTAAGAATGTAAGAATAAGCTTGAGAGGCCAACTTCTTATGCTCACATATATATGGACCATGTGCATGAGACCTAAATCACTTGGGGAGAGTTCAAGGGGGTTCTAAGGTTGGATGTCTAACCTATATGAATAATTTCTAAGAAGCTAGACCACCATAAACCCTTCTAAAACCCTTGTTTATACCCAATAGAAAAAACATAAAGGAATATGCATCCAAAAAGTTCCAACTAGATAGGAAAGTGATTTAGACCTATCTATCACTCTCTTAGGATGCATGACACCCTTTTTATTTGTACTGTCACTTGTACAGACCAACCTAAATCTAGGTTTTCTATAATTTTTGAGATAAATTATAGATAAATAAGGGAATAGATGAATAATAACTATTGTATGAGGTTCTTAGAGAAATTTTTAAATTCCCCATACTCATATCTCATTTCAATGAAGCATTAAAGACTCTTTATTAGACCATTCATTTTAGGCAGTCTAAAATGAGATAGTGTGAGGGAGCATGACTGTCTAAATTGGAAAGTGAGAAATGGAACATTAAATATTTTTAGGTCTATTTGATAGATCAAAGGATAAATAGGTCTTTTACATGTGTATAAAACATATTTAATATGTTTTATTGAGTAACTACACGTCAATTGAGTGATAAATGTGAAGATAAGCCTAGAAGGGCTAGTGAATAGTTACAAAAAGTGAACAAGTATTAAGGATGAGGCTATTAGTTGAAGGGACTTGATGACTTACATCAATCATTTTTTCACTTATTTTGACCATATGAATGTGTCAATTACCACTAAAATAGTTCTTGACTATCAAGTGGAATCTACATTGAGAAACGTAATTACAAGAACCATGGAGTACCTATATGCCAACCTAAAAGAGGTGTCATTTTTATGATAAACACTTATCTATAAGGACTTAATAAACTCTTTTACATCTCATTTAATAGTTTTTTAAATTTTTCTCATAGTTTGACACTTGGATTTGTGACCCTTCCACTTCTCTTGTTCTCTCTCTTCTCCTATGCTCTATATATGCAAGCCATTTTGGCATTTGCATCTAGTACACACCTAGTATTCCAATGCCTATTGGTTTGGCACCTTATTTTTACTTTGAATAATATTATAAATTTTATTTTATCTCTATAATATTTTGCCTAAGTCTGTTAGGTGGTTTATGTGGTTAACAAGTGATGAATGTCTTCTCCTCGCTTCCAATCTACTCTTACATGTTTTGTGTGAGTGGTATCTCTTCTAATAGGTTTCATAAAGTGTATGTAATTATTAAGTTTATCTTGAAGTGTGAGAAGGACTAGTAGTGTTTAGTATTATATTTTATTTTCACCCACCTTTATATATTGATATCAATATACCTCTATGAGAAATACTTATACTAGAAGGACAATGAGTTAAGGTCAGTTTTAGTAGTTCTCTTTCTTAATGAAGATGCAAGTGTGTTGTGTGGATATATATTTGGCTTATCAACTCATTATCATGTATTTATTTTATGTATTCTCATTCCCTTTTCATTCTCTATAGTGATTAGAATAGTGTAGTTTGAACCTAAAAGATAAATCAAGGGAGTTAGTCCTTTAACCGATAGGTTTATCTCTATTATAGGCAACCCATAGGCCTAAATGTAATCCCATGTTGGAAAAATGTGGAGAGGTATAAAAAACCACATCTAAGGGTGAAATATTTGGCTAAAATAGTTATATCACACTTTGTGGGACCAAGGTCTAAAAGAGTATAAGAATTGTTGGTGTATTCTTCCTACTATCAACTTTTGGAATCATTCAATAAAACACCAATGGTTACTCTGAATGTTATCATCTAGTTGTAAAAATCCTAGGTACTTTTTGTAAATAATTTGATAAATTATTGTGTTTAATTTCACTAATGAATTTAATATGGTTGTATATATTGATATTTCTTACTACACTCCTCCCTATCAAAGTTGTTATCAACCCATTCCTTCTATATATGGTAATGAAGTTTTTGAATAGTCTTGTGAAGAATCCTAGGAATAGTTATATCAAGAATATGGTTTAATTATATTTAATAATATATTGAATCCCTTAAGATGTAAGTTCTTGAAGGCTAAATCTAATCTCTTAAGAGATAGATTCTTGGAGGCAGTTTTCCCCAATAGCCCTATCCATCCTATCAATCTCATATACAACCTTATCAAGGTCAATATTAAAAATACTCTTCCTATCATTATCTTACCCCAATTACAAATAAAGATAAATATTTTATAGAACTCATGCAAACCTTTTGAAAATCAAAAAGGTTGATCAAGATATGGGATCAAGAGCTTGAGTTGATCCCTATTCATTTCATAGAAAAAATGAGAAGGCCAGTTCAATTCATTATGAATAAGCGGAAATTGGCTAAAGAGGAAGATAAATATGTAGTTAATTAAGACATACATTAAATGAGATGATATATTAAATGGTGGGTTGATACGCTTGTAAGATGGGAAAATCAAGCAATTGGGAATAAACTTGTAGCTATTGAAGGGTCTCAAGAAAATAATGGAGAAGGTGAAAATTAATTTGAAGAACAAGTATCTCCCTCCTATCCTCAAGTTTATTCATATATTTTATATAAATCCTCTTTATTCCTTGTCATTATGAAGATTCCATTCAATCCTCAAAAAAGAATAGTAGCCTTAAAGTTCTAACCTATAACCAAGAAGCTGATGTTAAGGGAGAAGATCTTATGTGTGTTCAAACTCCACTTACTTCTCTTTAAAAACATATATCTTATGAATATTGGATGTTTATGTAAGAAGAGTTTAAATGTTAAAATGAATCCTTACTTGAGTATGTGTAAAAAAAAATAGTATTTGTTAAAGAGCTTGAAAAAGACAATGAAAATCATGTGCTAATTGATGAAGTAAATAAAGTGTCTATAGCTCAGTAGAACCTTCTCTCCATCCAATATTTATTTAAAGTGTATCATTCCATCCCCATACCCATTCAAGAACCATTCATCACTCCTAATCCCTCTCTAAACCATGAACCAATCCATTAACCTCCCACCTAATCCCCTCTTAAAGGAGAACCCATCTTATGGGAGGTAAGTAAAGAAGAGCAAACTCATTTTTCAACTAATCAAGAAGATAACATGTCAAGTGATTATGAATAATATATCACTATAGGGACACCCATTGGTTAATAAAATCCTAATTCAACCCTCTTAAGCCAAGAAAAGGAATATCTAGATGAATTTACAACTATCCATAAGGAGTTTAATCAAGGCATGTGGTAGACCTATCAAGAAATGTTCAATGAATATGAAAGTCTTGAGTATATAGTTCTATAAGGAAATGAAAATGATATGGTTGAAGAGGAATGAAAATTTCATATTGAACACACATGTCTTGAGTAACATCATGAAGCAATCTATTAAGACTATGACATTCATGAGCATGGTCAAGAGGATAAGCATGAATATGTTGTTTTTCTCAAGGACAAGGAAGGTAAATATGGTTGGCATCAACAAATTTAAATTATTGAAGATCTTGAAGATATTTACAAGGCTTAAGTTCAACTATAAAATAAGATATAACAAGATGTCCTCATGAAGGATATTGACCAAGATTAGATTGACTACATAAAAATCCTTGAAGAACTTGAAGAGGTTGAAAATGATAAGAAACTTGATCTCATTAAGAATACCATGGAAGTCAAAGAATCATGCCTGAATGAAGCATAATTGTAATATATAAATAAGTGGTCTCATGAGAATATTGATATTGTTGAATTGCAATAAAATTTCACCTTCATAGCTGATATGTTTGTAGCTACCCTAATTACATTGAAGATCATGCCAAGTAGATTGGAAAACATAAAGAAGTTTAAGACATCAAGGCCAATGATCAAAGGAAAAACTGCCTCATGCATTCCTCTATCTCATGGAGAAATATATGGTTTAAACTTCCCCTTTGATATAGGAGGAAGAGTTATATGTAGGTTAGTTTACGCATAAATTAGTTTACATGAGTTGTGTGTGTTTTTTGTAAGTTTTCATGAGAGCAAAAGTATGTTTACTTTATTATATTGTTTGTTTGTTTCTCTATTGTTTGGTATGGTTTAGTGTCTACTAAGAGGCATTTCAGTGTCACATATGGTGTATAGGTGACTCCATTTCCTAAGGATAGGAGAAGGTAGCTGGTCCTAAGCATAGCAAGTAGGTTAGCCCTACAAAATCACCAAAATGTTGACTAATTTGACCTCAATTCAAATAAGTCAGCCCAATACAAGTTCAAACTTCCATAGGATCTCCTAGTTTGAAATGTGGTCCACCATTATTTTAAATGATATTACATACTATGTTTTATCTTGGTCATACTTGTTTATTTGTCCTTAGTGTCATTTTATGTCACCTTTAGGTCATCAAGATGAATTATATAGTTTCATTCTAAGGAAAAGTGTGTCAAATTGTAATCTGATTCCATATGTTTTAGATAGGTTTAAATTTTCAGTTTTGGAAATGAATTTTGAAGCTTCAACATATAAATAAAGAGTTTAACTACAAAATAGGCCATTTTTAGTTAGTTGTGTAGATTCATAACAATCCTAACACATGTGGATACTTGAGAGAGGTCTCTTTATATCCCAAAAGTTAATACCCATGATCAAGAAGTTTTTACATCTCTTAAAATGGTGAAAATTGGTCTATCTCTCTCTTCTCTCTCTTTGGTAAGTCAACAAGGTCAACCAGTTTATAGCTGGTATGGATAGGAGGGGTGGATTCAAGGTGAATGAATTTGGTGGATGTTATCACTACTAATAAAATCTCATTCCATGGTCATATTTTTTATAATGGTGGTTTTTACTTCATGAATAAACACTAATACTATTAGTACCTCCTGGTTACCTTCACATTCTTAACACCTTCAATTTTCCTATCTGATTGTAGTAGTCTATGTGAAACAAGGATTAAAGGTGGTCTTTTAGAGCATGTTAATTATCATTAGGTGGTTCTTAGTCTAGTTTTAATTTGTATAAATGTTAATATAGGTATGATCATCTCCTTGTGATAAAGGTGAATACATATTGGTCTTAGAAATATGTTTTCATAGTTTTAGTGTTCTATTCTCTATCAATGGCTTCATATCAAAGGTAATACACCAATGTATCTCCACTCATATCCATTTAATCTAGTGTATCCATGTAATATTTGAATTATAATACTTTTAGGTTGATGAAGATGAGTTTCTAAGACCATGAGCAAAAACTAAGTAGAGCTCCAAGATTTAAAGTCATCTATAGTCATATGTAAGTGTGTATAGACAATTGTAGAGATATTTAAAACCCAAGACATAGGTTGGATTCAAATTCATGACTTGAATGAGGTTATAAAGTTATACATGATTCATAATTTTAGTTTCTAGACCTATTCAAATAACATAAAAAGGTTAGAGTTGGAAAATTTTCTTAAAGGGAGAGTTTACCTTAATTTCTCAAAGAAGGGATCCTACCTCACAATGTGACCTCCGTTGGTGAAGATTCTTGAGGTCTGAGTAAGTCTAATTATTTCATAATATTAGCCTAAGATTAGTAGTAATGTTTTAACATAATAATATTATTTATAGGTTATGGAAAATTATGGTTGAGTGGGATTCCACTCAATTGGGTTTCCACTTGAAATAATCAGTAAACATAGTGCCAAAAGCCAATGAACCTATAACATGTAATAGTTGCCTATAGGGCATTATTGGTAAGAGATGAAAGCATGGTCTCAAAGTAAGAATGAGTCCCTTTAGATATGAAATTATCATAATGATCTAAAAAGGAATTAAGTGTGTGATACTCAATACTTAGACACACATCATCACCTATAGTAAACTATTGGCTTTCCTAGAATTGCACACCTACAGGTGACACAATCAACATAGACTACAATTTAGCTTATACCCATATGAGATGTATGCCTAGTTGATCAATAGTGATGTAAGGTTGAGGATGATTACATGTTAATACCACTCTCAAAATGGTAATATCAATTTCATGTGATTATTAAATGTAAGGAATAGAGACTAAAATGGGTTTCTAAATACCATACTCTATATACCTAAACCTTGCACACAGTCACTATCATAAAAGCTAATCTTGAGGGTTTATAATGTTGAGATATGTAAAAATGTGACCAATATTTAAACCTTGGAACAATGGGTCATCTTAACCTAAACTATCCCTACATAATATCCTTCAGATCACATGAATAGGGGAAGTGTCCTCTATTTTGTCTTAGACAAAGGGCACTCCATAGTTAACAAACCTACAAAGCTAATGTGTGTATGATAAGAGGATGAGATGATAGTGTCTTGAGGGAATATATTAAGGTATATATGGTTGAATTGGATATGAAAAGAGCTAAATAAACACCTAAAGTCATTAGAAACCTATAGGTGGTCAAATACTCAGTCAAACATAATTAAGCCTATTAGGCCTAAAACTAGGCTTGAGCCCTAATGAATTATAAATTAACTCATATGACCACATGACCTTCCCAAATAGTTTCATAATATCCATGGAGAGAGTATAAGGATAAAATTAACCATTGGTTTGTAAAAATAATCTCAAGATTGATTTAGCCTAAAACTGTATTAGGCCTAGTTAGAATGAAAGAAGGAGCTCAAGAGGACAACTTATTTTTCTCACATATGTATGGACCATATGCATGAGACCTAAATCACTTGGGGAGAGTTTAATGGGGTCTTACATTCCAATTTTTAGGAATTGTTTCTAAGTCTGGACATATAACCTGTATAAATTATTTATAAGAAGCTAGACCACCAGAAACCCTCCTAAAACCCTTGTTTAGACCCTATGGAGAAAACATGAAGGAATATACATCCAAAAAGTATTATATATATAATAAATTGGTTTTTACCTATCTATCACTCTCCAATTATCCATGACACCCATTTGATTAATACTATCACTTGTACAGATAGACCTAAATATGTCTTTCTATAAGTTTTTAGATAAATTATAGGTATATAAGGGAATAAGTGAATGATAACTAATATATAAGGTTATTAGAGACTTTTTTGAACTCTCGATACTCATATACCACTTTAGTGAATCATGGATTACTCTCTGTTAGACAATTGATTGCAAGTAGTCTAAAATGAGATAGTGAGGAGCATGACTATCTAAATTAGAAAGTGAGAAATGGAACACTAAATATTTGGAGGTTTATTTAATATAAAATAGGAAGAATATGTCTTGGGAATGTGTCTAAGACATATCCAACATATTTTATTGAGCAACTGTAGGTTAATTAAGTGATAAATGTGAAGATAAGCTTAGAAGGGCTAGTGAGCAGTTAAAAGAAGTGAACAACAAGTGTTAAGGAGAAAGCTATCAATTGAAGGGACTTGATGACTTGAATAAATCATGTTTTCAATTCATTAGTTTATATGTATGTGTCAATGGCTGATACAATATTTTTTTACTATCAAGTGGAATCTACATTGAGAAGGGCAATTTCAAAAAGAACCTTGTAGTGCCTCTATGCCAACCTAAAAGAGGTGTCATGTTTCTGACGGACACCTATCTAATAGGACTTCTTGACCTATTTTCCACCTCATTATCTCATGTTTTAATTGGTTATCATAGTTTTACACTTGGCTTTGTGACCCTTCCACTTCTCTTCTTCTCTCCCCTCTCATATGCTCTATAATGTAAGTCATTTTGGCATTTACATCTAATACACACCTAGTATGGTAAAGCCCTACTAGTGTCTCACCTTTTTTTTACTTTGAATAATATTCTAAATTTAATTGTATCCCCAAAATCTCTTACCTAAGTGTTTTAAGTGGTTTATTTGGTTGATAAGTGATGAATGTCTTATCTTTGTTTCCATTATGTTCTTACATGTTCTATGTGAGTGATATCTCCTCTAATAAGTTTCATAAAGTGTATGTGTTTGTTAAGTTTGTCTTGAAGTATGAGATGGGATAGTATTTTATAATATAATACCTTATTTTCACCCACCTATAGATATGCATATCAATCTGCCTCTATGAGAAATACTTATGCTATAAGGACAATGAGTTAAGGTCAGTTTTAGTAGTTCTCTTTCTTAATAAAAATGAAAGTGTGTTGTGTGGACCTATCTTTGGTATATCACATAATTATCATAGGTTTATTTTATGTTTCCTCCTTCCCTTTTTACCCCAAATAGTGATTCGCTTAGTGTATTATGAACCTAAAAGATAAATCAAGGGAGATAACCCTTTATCTTAGAGGTTTACCTATACTATAGGCAAACCATAGGCTTAGAGGTAATCCCATGTTGGAAAAATGTGGAGAGGTATGAAAAACTTCATCTATGGGTGAAATATTTGGATACAACAGTTCATACACACACAAAGTTTGAAACTTTGTATTGTGAATACAATAGTTGATTTATGATGCAAACCCTAATCCTCCTTACAAGTAGAGCATGAGCTGAAAATGTGTGTATATTAGTAGGATAGGATAGACATTATCAAGACCCCATTGTGAAGAGAGTTTCCTATCTAATAATACTTCAAAGAGGTATCAAACCTGATGTAGTTCACCCACCTAAGTGATTGATGTAAGTACAAATGAATGCAAGAATGATAGTGGTCTTGAATGCCTTGAGTGTGCTTGAGATTGGAAATATTGAAAATTTTGGCTTAGGGAAGTTGTATATGGTAGTATGCATCATTAGGAAAGAATAGAGATAAATAATCTTAATTTTTCTTATCTTGTTTCTTGTTTGAATAGGTATTTTGCATCTATTTTCCATCTAGTGGATGGAGGTATAAAAGTCATGTATTTATAGTGTTTCATAGGTTATGTGAATAATTAAATGTGTTTAGGTTGACCTTAAGAGGGTTTAATTTTTGAAAATATATCTATTTGAGAGAGTTATGGTAAGGGACATTGGTGTCTTGTGACTCTAGTGTCATTAATGTTGTGTTAATGTCCAATTGGAAAGTTATTGGGCATGAAAGGTCAAGATTTAGGAATGAAGGTTGATGACTATGTTTTAGCTGACTATGGATGCTTGTGTTCCATAAAAAGGTTGTAAATTTGTTATATAAGGCTCTAGGATAGGTTTTTGTCTAAGATGAGAATAGGTTATCTAAAGTATCACTCTTAGCACTCAAATACCACTTTTATGTGATTACACAAGGTATAATTTAATACCTCATGTCCTTTTCAGGTATCTTAATCGATTCTCATTTTAATTTTTTGTTTGGTGTCCATGCCCAGATGACTCTTTCCACATCAATGTTTGATTTTATTTGATTCATGTTTTATTATTCATTAAAAAATATTGATACAATGATTCATCTTATCTCTTTTATAAGGTTTAAACTATTGAAACCTCACCTTTTAGCCACATTCTCACCTTCTAATTTAAGGTAATTTATATCCCCATTTACCTTTCATATCCATATATTTTCATTTTCATTAATTGACCTTACTAGAATCTTATGTCCAACATAAACATCCATCAATAGATATGTTTTAAATCAAAGTTCCTAAATTTTAGTTTCATGCCACATGGTACATGATATATTCATGACTAGTAGATCCAATCACATCTAATGTGAAATCCACAAACTAACATGTCCACTAAGGCCCCTTTTATACTATAGTTAATATATGATCCCTAGTATGTTAGCATATTGTGAGCACAAAAATGTGTACATAGAGATAAATTTCACTAAAATTTTCAACAAATACACACATTTTTTTGATTCCACATTGAGAATAAAATAGACCTCAATGAATCCAAGGATTATTGATTACCCAAATCTAAAAATTAAATTATTTCCTTCTAGTTAAACACTTACAACTCTATCCTTCTCACATCACCAACTATTGTTGTGTTTTTAGAACACATATCAACAACTTAGTGTGACATAACCCCAAAAATTATGGTATTACATCACTATTAGTACATCTCCCATGAACTTAAGTATAACAATTCTAGTAAATGAAAACTATTTGAAAAATAATTTGATTATGTAGTTGAACATTAATCTAAATACATTATTAGCTCTGCATGATTATGAAAAAAATATTAATCTTACATTTGTAATTAGTAAATAATACGGCTACCCCATTAATGGGTCAATAATAAGAAGCTTGAATATAAGTAAGGCTAAAAATATTGAATAGAAGATGCTCAAATAGATAAATCAATGTCAATCTCCAATTCATATTAAAAAAATGTGTTAAAAATTCAAGGCCAAGTTATTGTAGCATGTTTTGCAATATAAATTTAAAAAAACAACATATCCCAGGCTAAGATAATATTGTATATTAATTTATCGCCTTCAATAGTTTCATCT
Organism: Torreya grandis; assembly: GCA_037957365.1. NCBI lineage: Eukaryota > Viridiplantae > Streptophyta > Pinopsida > Cupressales > Taxaceae > Torreya > Torreya grandis. Next base: position 646,427 of record JARHVA010005078.1, read on the forward strand.
TAGTATTTATTACCCTATTCAAGTAGTATAAGGTATGATTCAACAGAATCATGTCCTTTTTAGAAATCTTAATCAATCCACCTTTCTATTATTTGTTTGGTTTCTATGCCGAGATGATTCTATCCACATCAATTCCTTGCTTAATTTGTCTAATTTGATCCATGTTTTATTAGGTGTCAAATGATATCAATGCAATGCTTCACCACCTTTATCTCCCTGAGGGTTTCCAATACTAAATACTCACCTTTTCAACCACATTATTACCTTCCAATTTTAGGTAAATATCCTCATCTTCCCTTGGCATCCATATCTTTTCATTTTAATTTTTTGGTCTATCCCACATACATATCCATCAATGGATTGAATTATTCTTTATATCTTCCTTAAATATGCCCAACATAAATATAATTATTACTTAGGAAATTTTGATCAATTTAGTCTTGTTTGTGGAAGTGAATGATTCCCATTATTTTTTCATATGTGTCATTATCCTATATTTTTTGTGGCTGAAAACAAAGATTTTACATCCTACTACAACTTACAAATGGTCCATCCAAATCACACAAATAATCCGAATATGTTATATTTGAAATCCAATATTCCCTACCTTTGCCTACACTCAACAATGTTTAATATATTCTTTTATTCCCTTTTTTAGATCTTCCATTTCTTCCAGTTCTTTGAAATGTGTTAGAGGAGGCTTCCCTTCTAACAAGTTTAAATCACCATTCTCATTTTTACTATATATTGGGATTGGATGAGACCATTAGAGATCATTTATTGTTATTTTATATTATATAATTGTTATGTCACCCATAACATAGAATATGACCATCTTAGGTTTACTAATACTGTATATTTTGGCTTCCATCTAACAAGTATGGCTCCTTGAAGGATTTTAATTCATACACTTACTCAATAAGGTAAGGAGTGAATGTACTTTAACCATCTTGGCATGTTATGTAGATGTCAATTATATGTGTCTAATTTACATAATTATGATACTAATATTGCAACAATTTGATCTATATAATCAAGGGTGTATCACACTAGGAGGAAGCTTGCATGCATAATTTTTAATACCCTTATTTTTATCAACATGATGCAAATGAAAATATGGAATGATTCTTTTTGTCACTTGAAGCATTATCTAATTATAAGTAGAGGATTAGTGATTGTTTACTAAATGAAGTACTTGCACTAACAACACTATTTATTTCTTTATCATGGAAAAAAATTTCCTTGTACCCTTTACACTTATCATGCACTTAATTTTGTAATATTTAATCATGCAATGGTTGTTTGGATGATCCAAAACTATATAATAAACCCCCATACTCATCAATAACAAGTTATTCAATTTTACTAAGACACCAATACAAATATGTGACGATGTAATTTATTTCACATTCAACAAATGATAGGAAAATGTGGCCAAAATAGCCAATCTTTTGTCCATGTGTGAGCATACCAATCAAACTAATTGGGAGGTTCAAAAAATTAATTATTGACTTTTCTTTTCCCCCTCCTTAGTATGGAATTTTTAATTTTGTCTATTAGTTCATGTAAAATACTCAATAATCCTTGAGATTATTATTATGATTTTAATTCATGGTAGTATTAATGTGCATGATAACTTTGAATGTATTCATTGTGTCATGTTTATTCCTTTTCAAGTTTTGAGATTGAATCTAGGCATGTGGTAGCTCTACCTTTTTTTGTATAAATATATACACTCATTAGACTTTGTGAAGAAGTTTTTAATTTCAATTGAAAAATGTCAAAATATTATGGTCTTTATCTTGATGAAACTTGGTTGTGACATTGGTTTAAGTTTCAACAATTTGAACTACTCATTACACTTCTTTCATATTAAATTATGGGTATATAATGAAGGAAAAAACCTTAGTAACTTTGATTCCATCCTATCCAAAAAATTGATTTAAATGTAGAGAAATATATTAATTTATGTCAACCATTATTGATATGCCAAAAACTATTGCAACAATATTTGAACTTTATTTATATTTCCTAGTGTTACCATTTATCCAATATTCTTTATGTATATATAAGGTGATCTTTAAGTGCTCATAATATTTTTGTCATGGATTAGGATAGACATCCAACCCATAAAGTTTAATTTAATTCACCTTTATAGATTCATCTCCCATATTAAATATGAAATTTGTTTTTAATGAATTTAACAAAAAAAATCTATCTTTTTCATTCTTGGCTCTAAATTTATGCTATAAAATGTGACTAAAGCTAGGGGAAATTTTTTTAGATAGTCAAATTTTCAACAATGATTTTTCACATTCTCCAATTCATCCAAAAAATTGACCATTTTATGTCCTCATCATCATTCTGATTTGATAAATTGGCTCGAGAGGCATTTAAGTTCTGACATTTTAGAGAATGTTAAGGTCTTCTTATCACCTTTTTTGAATGATTGTAATTAGTGGATTAAAAATAAATTGGATATACTAATTGGGATTTTCATTCTTTTAATTCATCCCACATGTTCACCTTAACCTCGTATTTTAATCACACATCGAGAAGATAATTATTTATATCAACCAATAGCCTATAAAGCCATTATAGTAGATATCCTTCAAATATGGATCATCCTTTGTAAAGAGGGATGAATGCTTTATCAATATGCACACTCAAGGTATTGGAATCCATCTAATTAAATTTTACCATGTCTCCTTCAAATACAATTTTAATTGTTTCATATACAACATAATTACTCATAAATAATCTCAAAAGGATCAATTTATAAGTGTTCTGACCAACACAACCCATTTTACAATTGAAAATGGGGACCCACATTGAGCTCAAATTCTATGTTCATGTCTTGTGTGAAATGAACTAGTCAAATTTTAATTATAAGTCATTATATTGAGTCTATTTTTTTAATTCAAAATGAAGTCTTGATCTGATTCTAAACTAAGTGTTCCCATAGTTACTCTAGTATTTTGATAGATACTTGAGTCTAAAGGTTGAAATTGACAAATTTATTGAAGTTATTTTATGCATCTATTTGGTTTTTAGTCCTATGATGTTCATCAAATTCAATTTTTTTCTTTATATACTAATTAAGATAACTTTAGTTTTGCCAATGATTATTTGTTATTCTCAGGATTATTTTGGCTTCAAAGAGTAACCCCACCAAATTTTATGTGATCCACCTCAGAAGGATCCCCTATAGTATGAGTTAATTTTCATGCTTAGTTATTTTATTTAAGTTTTCCATTTACACACCTTAGATTCACATCTCTTTTTATCTAAATCAACTGTAAAATTTAAGATCGGCTAAGTCCCTACAATTTAAATTTTAATGTCTAGGTTTTGTAGTTTAAACTCTAATGGATAAACCCTGAGATCTAAGATCATTCCACACCTCAGCACTTATCTTCCTCATTATTTTTTTTTGAAATAAATTTTTCTCCAAAAATTATTTGGTTTCATCAGATTGAGGCACACATCTTCATCTCATTTCTCGATATCTTTTGAGGTAATAATTCTAAGTCATTTTCACTCGATCCCCTATATTAATAGGATTGTACCATGCACCCTCATCCTAGTTACTCACTTATATTAACTCAAATGGATAAATAAAGTATTATGTGACATCCATATTAATATGATTATGTCACATGTATCCATATCATTATTTTAAAGAAAAATAGTGGAATGTCCGAGTGTCAAGCATCTAAATAAATAAGATTCTACCATGTGGCATGATCCCTCTCATCCATGTCTAATAGGATTATAACCAAGTATTGAGGTTCCTTTATAACCTATAAAAAATAGGTCCATCCATGTGGTAGCATCCTAATAACTAAAAATATGTAGGTAGTTCCACAATCATATATCAAAGACCCTCTAGACACATAAGGGTTGTCTATATGGTAACATCCTATTAACTCATAGAATGCATATAGAACAAAAGAAAAAATGGATCCCTCAAGTCCCAATATTAATGAGATCAATCTAAATGTGTGTATATATATATATATATATCATCAAATAAATATCGAAAGGGTAATAACACAATAAGAAAATTCAATTCCAAATAAAGAATTGAGAGGACTCTGAGTAAAGCAGCCTTTACAAAGAAAACAAGGCTTAGATGAATGAAGAATATACACATGGTAACGTAGATGACCTATTGAGGTAAAAAAATAATATATATTAAATGGTATTATGCCACATGTTTCTGTTAATATAAATCAAATGTAAGACACAAGATCTATCTTAGGATAATGATAAAATATATCAGTCATTTTAAATGTGACCTAACATCTAGATCAATTTGGGATTATAAAATAAATTCAAGGTCCATATGGGTCATGATGAAGTGGTATATTGATAAGTGTCACAATATAAATAAGTTCAACTTGGACACTTATTTTATCTCCAACACATTGTTGAGCATTGTTCCCATTGTTAAGGTTTTTCATTGATGTCAAAGGTTATTGAGAAGGTCTTCATAAGTTATTTAATGAGTGTAACTATGATAGATTCTATTGATCAATATTGAAATGATTATAAGAGTGTACTATATGATTTTATATTTTCTTATGACTGCACGAGTGATGTTAAGGTTAGCATGGAAGGTCCTTATTATCAAAGTTGTCAAGTGTTTGAGCCTTGTAGTGTCTTGACAAGGTATGTGCATAGAATGCTTAGCCTTGTTCATGAAGGAGCATGAAGGATTGGTTAAATAATTTAAAATAGTAATTATTGGTTGTATGAGGTTGTTTTATCATGTATGTGAATCATTTAATCACTCATAAGAGTCTTAGGGTGAGCCTATAAGGGTAGGATCTATAGATCAAGTCCATAACTAGACCATTTTTAGATCCTACTTGGCCTAATGAGGTATCATGATCTATTATCAAGGCATATGAAGGATGAAAATTAGTTTTTTATCATGAGAGAGGCTGATTAAAACTGATATTTTGGTGGAGAGTGTATGGAAAGAAGCATGAAGGTCAACTTTTAAGTCTAATATGGTTTGCAGATGAGGGTCTAAGAGAGGGAGTATGGCCTAATTGGGTATGAGGTTATATTTATAAGGATATTATGTAAAATTAGTTCTTTAAAATGTATGATATGTTTCTTAATAATGTTCACAAATTTTTAAGTCATGATTTGTAAGAAAAGGCATGAAAAGTGGTTTTGAGGTCTCTTGGGTGCGCAAAATAAAGGCATGTAAACATGAGAAGGAATTTTAGGAGTTCATTGGCATGTGTAACATATTAATGATAAAATAATATATTAATTTTATATGGGTAATGGTCCTAGCTCAAAATTTTAGGCATTAGTTTTTGGATTAAAGGGTTATGCTTTATGAATGATTGTTAAGAGTGAAAATAGGCTTAAACCCTCCTAGAACCCTAATGAAGACCTGATATTGGAGATGTTGATAAAAAAATAACATAATGGTATAAATTTACTATAAAACATATTTTATATTGTATTAAACTCTACCAATAACATCCAAGTTTGATTGAGTTGTCAGGTGTGTGAGTAGACCCTATAAGAAAGTACACATTTCTCAAAAATTTGTTGTAGTAGTTAGAGTTGATTCAAAGTATGAAATTCATTGGATGGAAAATTCTGAGAATTTTATTTTATTTAAATTTTGGGTTTTGGATAGGTTTTACCCCTTAGGTATGATAAATTAGTCATCTAATTTGACCGGTCACTGATAGGCCTAATGGTAGAAATAATGAGAAGTTGGTTAAGGATATGTTATCATGGAATAGTGATGAAACAAAATGAATACATGTGTTTTTAAATAATTTTAATACATTATAATTTTTGGTATAATTTTTTAAGGATAATTATTATAGTCAAAAATTTACTCACAAGTTGACTTATCTAGTTTTGATGAGATAGTGAGATACAAGTTTATGAGATTGGTCTACAAGACCAATATTGTCATTTGACCATATTATATTTATATATAATAATGGTATAATGATATCATAATATCATATACATGAATCATAAGTATCTTTAAATTTTCATGCAAGTGTTAAAGGTCATTATCACCATAACTCGTCTTTGAGGAAAACTAGTAGTTCTAGGTAAGCAAGTTACAGTGATGAGTTTGAGGCTATATGCCCTAAGTAGAAGTATATAATACACATGGTGTTATTTATTGGTACATTTATTTCATATAAATTATTTTTATAACTTTTTATATTTAGTGAAAGTGATTTAAATGTTGAAGCCAAAATGGCTTGACTAGTTCTTGTTTGACTGTGTGTACTAAAGACAAAAGATTGGCTTACAAGACTAATATTTAACATTAAACCTTACGAATATTGTATTTGAGAATTATATATATGTGTGTGTGTGTGTGTGTGTGTGTGTGTGTGTGTGTGTGTGTGTGTGTGTGTGTGTGTGTGTGTGTGTGTGTATGTATGTGTATTTGAGGATTATATATATAATGTGTATTTGAGGATTATATATATATATATATATATATGTATGTATGTATGTATGTATGTATGTATGTATGTATGTATGTATGTATGTATGTATGTATGTATGTATGTATGTATGTAAAGATATAAATGGTCATGTTAAGTGTTATTTCAAGTGTTGAAGATCAAGTTGTTCATGATTGGATCTTAAAGTGTTCTGGCAATTATGAGTGGGCTATTTGCAGAGAAGGGTTTGAGTCCCTTTGTCATATGTAATGAAGTATAATGAACTTGGTGAAATTATTTAGGTCTTGGAGGATATATGAATTTTTTTTTTCATGATTTTTTGTCTGAATATTGTTTTATCTTTAGTTATTCGAGATACACATTTCAATGTATGTAATGCAATAGTACAAATGTCATGCTTCAAGTGGTGATTAGAGAAAAAAGGTATCATGGACCTAATATTATATTATTATGGGTATATTTTAGTGTAATATATATTTTTCCTTTTATGTATTAAGCTTTAAAGTGTTCTAATAATATCAAAGGGTAACATGTACTACTAAAGGCCTAATTAAATTATGTCTCCTTAAGGCCTAAAGAAGAATTTGGTCCATTTGAGCTATGGACAACCTAATATAATGTTTGATTCATGTTTTTGGAATGCATTAAGGCATATAGTGTGGTAAATATAATTTATCAAGGGTGTATGGCTGACCAAGAGGTGTATGAGCAAGAGCCTAGTATAAGAACAAGTCTTAATATGCCTAATTGTCTAATTAGAGAATGAGTGAGTTGAAGCAAAGGATATATCACTTTGAAGAGAAAAATGAGGTAGTTCATACAATAATAATGGTACAAATAAAATATCATGAATATCTAATATGGGTACTATAGATGAATATCAAGGTTATATGACCTACTGTGTCTTGAAGAGACTTAGTTGAGTGAAGAAGCCTAGAAGGGAGTTTAAGAAGGATAGAAGAGTGTGAAGAGTTGAAGAGGTGGTCATCATAAGTTGGTTTATAAAAAAATTGTACTAAAGGTGATCAAATAAATTAGGTGTTTTATTTGGTTCTGAGTCATATAAGAGGTTAGTGCCTCCTTACAAGTTGGTGCTTGCAAAAGCCTAGCTTAGTTGGTACTTATCTAGTCGGGGTTAGTGCTCCATGGGGAGTTGGTGCTTCACTAAATTTGGTGTTTTTCTTATAAGAATATATTTCATTTATATATATTAGTTTTTTCTCTTCCCCTTTAGTATTTACCACTTAAATAATTTTTCTATGTGTTATGATCTTATCTCATGCTCATATACATGATTCTTTGTGTTGCTAGTTTATTATATTGATTTGATAATTCATGAATGATAAAGTAACATTGTAAATTTTTTTGAAGACTAATTCACCCCCCTCTTAGTAATTGTGCTTCTAAAAATTGGTATCATATCTTGGTCCTTTGAAGTAAGTCTAATATCTTGAAGGTGATCCTAAGAAGCACAAGATGTATAGTGATCAAAATGATGAAGACAACATGTATGATGAAGAAGTCTATTATAAAAGTGAAGAAGGAGAAGCTAAAGTAAACCTTGAAGCTGAGATTATAAGTTCCCTTGATGATTTTAAGTGTCAAAATAATACCTTAAAGGAACTTAACAATTAATTAGAAGGTGTCAATAATATCAAAGGAAGTTGAGTGTGACTAATTGAAGATAAAGCTAGATTTATTGAAGGTTGAACATGAGCATCTCATAGATAAGATGACAAAGTTTGAGAAGTTATAACAAGTTAAGATTACCAACATGAAAATATTAATCAAGTATCCTAATGAAATAAATTATAAACCATAATGGGACCATGGGAAAAGGAGTAATCAGTCAGGAGGTAAGTACATAAATATTGTTTGCTACATGTGTCATAATATAGGACACATTGCAAGATTTTTATTTATTAAAGTTAGAAGGACCTCAAGATTAAAAAATACATATGAATATCCTATAATATATGATAATAATCAAACATTGGTATGGAAGTGAAAGTAAGTTAGGATTAATCATATTGGTTTCAACAGTCAAGATGGACTATCTTCTAAAGAGGAATAGAATATTAAAGAGGATTCTATGTTAACTCATACTTCCTTTCACATTCAAGATGAAGTCATGAAATGGTATATATATAGTTTTTTCTCAAACCAAATGATAGGAGACAAAAATAAGTTCATCTCATTGAAGAATGATGTTATAGGAATAGTGAGTTTTGGAGACAACACAACTACCAATATAGTTGGTAAAGGTGTCTTAAGTTTGGACAATGGGAAGACCAAGACACAAAATATATTGTATGTATAACATTTGAATCATAAACTTATTAGTTTAATTCAAAAGTGAAATTAAGGAAACACACTAACATTTCATGATAGAGGGTGTGAGATAAGGATATCCAAATCAAGAAGGCTAATTGCCAATGCTAAGAGGCCTAAGAGAAATCTATATGTCTTGAATGAGATAAAGAAGGAGAGATGATTCATGATAAATATAGATGAAAGTTTTATATTGATTATAATGTTAGGTCACCTAAAATTTGATAATCGAGTCAATATTATCACTAAGACATCTGTGAAGAACATGCCTAAGATTGCCAAACCTACAAACATACTTTGCAAGGCATGTCAACATGGTAAGTAGACTAGAATAAGATTCAAGTCAAAGGAGTAATCTAATACAAGACCCTTGGATTTACTACATACTAATATCTATAGGCCTAAAATAATTAAAATAATTTAAGGAGATAAATACTTCATGCTACTCATAGATGATTACACAAGAATGATTTGGGTTAAATTCTTGAAAGAAAATTCATAAGCTATTGATAAGTTGAAGGAATTAAAAGCTCTTATTGAGAATTAAAAGAATGGGAAGATAAAGTGCCTAATATATGATATAGGAGGAGAGTTTTAGTCTAATTAGTTTGATTACTTCTATGAGGTTTATGGAATAAGGAGATAATTTGCAGCAGCTAGGACACCTTAACATAATGGGGTAGTGGAAAGGAAGATTATAATAGTTTAAGAGATGTTTAGAACTATGCTAAATGAGTCTATATTATCTAATTTATATTATAGAGGCATAGTAAGAACTTTATTATACATTTTGAATATATGATAGATAAGGACTAATGGTAACAAGAGTCCTTATGAACTATGGAAGGGCAGACCTACCAATGTGGAATACTTTAGAGTGTTTTAGAGTAAATGTTTCATCAAAAGAGATGATGATGACTTGGGAATGTTTTTTATAGATCTGATCAAATTATATTCTTAGGATACTCATAAATGATCTTAGCCTATAGATGTTATAACAAGATGCTACAAAATATAGTGTAAATCACCAATCTAAAGATTGATGAGACAAGGAAATTGATTTCATAGTCAAAAGGAATTTTAGAGAATTTGGACTTCAATAATGAAGAGGAGAGTATAAATTTTGATGAGGAAGAATGGGAATTTGGAGAGAGACATGAATTTAAAGGACCCTAAATATATATTTAAAGAGACCACCCTAAATCTAAAATCATTGGCAACAAGAATTTAGGTATGAAAATAAGGATAATATTGGTAAGTAATCTAAATCAAGAGAATGGTGATATATTATCCAATATTGAACCTAATAATCTTATATAAGCAAGTAAAGATAAATTTTGGATAGGTGTTATGAATTAGGAGTTAGACCAAATAGAGAATAATTAGACTGGAGAACTAGTTCCTAGGCCTAAACACAAGAATGCCATTGACACAAAATCAGTGTTTAGAAACAAGTTGAATGAAGATGGAGAAGCCACTAGGAATAAGTTTAGATTGGTATGTAAGGTATATTCACAAGTTGAATGGGTAGGCTCTTAGGAGACCTTTGCACTAGTAGTAAGATTGGAGACCATCAAATTATTTCTAGCATATACATGATTCAAAGGGTTTAAGGTATACTGGATGGATGTCATATTTGTATTTTTAAATAAGAATTTAGAAGAGGAAGTTTACATTGATAAACCTATAGGGTTATCACTATCAGATAACAAAGACTATGTTTTCAAATTGAAAAATTATCTCTGTGGTCTAAAGCAAGATCCTAGAGATTGGTATGATAGGTTGTACAAATATCTAATGGATAAAAGATTCAAAAGAGGAGTTACATATATTAATATTTACATCAAGATATAAGATTACCATCAGTTGATAGTAGTTGTCTATGTAGATGAAATCATATTTTGTGGAAACATGAGAAATTGACCAAGGACTTTGCTTAGGTGATGAAGAAAGAGTTTGATATGTCCATGCTAGGAGAACTATCATTCTTTATTGGGTTTCAAATCAATCAACCTAAGAAAGGTAAGATTGAAAGGTAGTTAGTAGACCCATGATCATAGGGTGTAATTTAATCAAGGAAGATGAATATTAAAATGTTAACCAAATGTCATATAGATCAATGATTGGAAGTTTGTTATACACTACTACCTATAGACCTGACATCATGCAATAATTAGGTCTTGTGGGAAGGTTTCAAGTAGATCCAAAGAATAATCATTTATAAGAAATCAAAAGGATACTCAAGTATCTCAAGGGGAATATGTATTGTGATATCCAAGAAGCAAAGATTTTAACTTGATAGCATATATAGATGTAGACTAGGTAGGAAGTATAGATGATAATAAGAGTACTAGTGGAGGAGCTTTCATCTTAGGTGGGTGCCTAGTTTAATGGATACACAAGAAGTAACCATCAGTAGCATTATACACTTGTGAGACCAAGTACATTGAAATAAATTCATGTTATACTTAGTTATTATGGATGAGATAGACCTTAAAAGACTATAAGGTGGAGTATCATGGTCATAGACCTATCTATTGTGACAATACAAGTGTTATAAGCATCTCAAAGTACCCTATCATGAACTCAAGGACTAAGCACATTCCCATAAGGTATCATTAGCTAAGAGATAAGGTAAGTGAACAAAGTGTTAGACTTGAATATGTTTTTACATAAGATCAGATTGTAGACATCTTGACCAAACCACTTCCAAAAGTAACTTTTAAACACCTAAGATAGGAATTAGGTGTAATTCCTTCCCCTGGAAATCATTTAAGAAGCCAAAGTACTTAGGGGGAACTAATTAGGTTAATTATCTCCAAGAATAGGTGAGTTATTCCAAAAATTTATGCATGGATATAGGGGGAGCATGTTTTTGTTATTTTTCATAAACTCATAATCCTATGTGCTGAGTATTTTCGTTGTAAGTAGTGTGATCCAAGGAGTTATAGACATCAGCTTGGCATTTATGTCAAAGGGGGAGAAATATGAAAATGGGGAGATAATAATTATTATTTATTAGTGTGTTTTTCCATCAATGACAAAATGGGATATTTTTGAGAATTGTTCATGTTGTTGAGGTTTGGAATTAATGTTGTCATTAATGTCAAATGTTCTTGAGAAGGTCTTCATGAGGTCTTTGATGAGTGTAGCTATGAGAGAGTATATTGATTAGTATTGTAGTGATTTTTAGAGTGTAATATATGATTGTTATATATTATTATGACTACATGAGTTATGTGGAGGTTATCATAGAAGGTCCTTGCTGTCAAAGTTGTCAAGTGCTTGAACCTTATAATATTTTGATAAGGTATGTGCATAGAATGCCTATTCTTGCGCATGAATAAGCATAATGTATTAGAGAAATAATTTCACACAATAATTAATATTTTTATGAGGTTATTTGAGTATGTATATGAATCATTAAATCACTCATAAGAGTCTCAAGGTGAGCCTACAGGGGTAGGATCTATAGATCAAGTCTGCAACTAGACCATTTATAGACCCTGCATGGCCTAATGAGGTATCATGATCTATTTTCAAGGCATATGAAGGATGGAAAGTAGTTTTTGGAATGATAAATTATTCTTTAGTTTGAGAGTGAGGTGGATAGTTCATGGAAATAAGCATGAAGGTCAGTCTTAAAGGCTAATATGGTTTGAAATTTAAGGTCGAAGAGAGTAAAGAGATAGAGTATGGCCTAATGGGGTATGAGGTTATATTTAGAAGGATAGTAAGTAAAATTTAGTGTTTTAAAAGGTATTATATTTTGTGTCAAGAATTTTCACAATGTTTGAGGTCATGGTTTACAAGAAAAAGCATGAAAAGTGGTTTTAAGGTCTCTCAAGTGCACAAAATGAAGGCATGCAAACCCAAGAAGGAATTTAAAGTGCTAATTAGCATGTGTAACCTCCAAATGAGAAACTAATATATTAATGATATATTATTAATGGTATTAGCTCAAAATTCTAGGAATTAGTTTTTATATTAAGGGGATATGCTTTATGAATGATCATTAAGAGTGGAAATAAGCTTAAACACTCCTAGAACCCTAATAAGGAATCAATGTTGAATATGTTGATCAAAACAGACCATAATGGTCTTAAATGAATGTAAACACTATTAGATATTGTATTTAACTCTTCCATGAACCTAAAATTGTAATTGAGTTGGCAGGTGCGTGAGTAGACCCTTAAAAAAGTGCATATTTCTAAAAAATTTGTTGTAGCAGTTAGAGTTGACCAAGTCACAGTAAGAAAATCATTATATGGATAAGTTTTAAAATATTTTTTGATTTACATGGTGTTTTTTGATAGGTTATATACCTTAGGTATGATAAACCAGTCATCCAAGTTGACCAGTCACTGATAAGCCTAGTGGTAGAAATAATGAAAAACCTAGGCAACAGTGCGAAGATGTTTAGGGATGTGTTATCATGTAATAGTGATGGAACCAAATGAAGGGATGTGTTATCATGTAATAGTTATGGAACCAAATGAATGGATGTGTTTTTCATGAAATTTAATAAATTTTAATGTGTGGTATAATTTTTATAGGATAATGATTATAGTGAAAAAGTTGCTCACAAGTTGACCTATCTAGTTCATATGAGACAGTGAGATACATGGTTGTGAGATTGGTCTGCAAGACCAATATTTAAATCTAACCATATTATATTTATATATAATAATGGTATAATTATTTCATAATATCATATAAATTCATCACAATTCTATTAAAATGTTCATATAGGTGTTTAGGGTCATTATCACC
>JARHVA010005078.1:665000-700000 GCA_037957365.1 Torreya grandis
TATGGATAATAAAGTAGTGGAGATCCCACAAGCTTATGTGATGTTTCTTATTAGATACTAGTCTAAAACCTTGAATAGATACATGGATATAGACTCATCACATATGTGGTTACATTGGATATGTGTAGCCAATTAGATTTATGTTAATAGATACCCCATAATGAAATACATGATCATATAATACAATACAATTAATCAAAGAGTAAACCTAGTACCCTCAGACATAGTTTTTTATACTTTTTCCATAAAATTTACTAAAAACCAAGATGATAACGATCCTAAATTAGCAGGTCTATGGTCCTTGTACTTTGATGGATCTTATTCTAAATAAGGTTATGGATTATGAATTATTCTCATTAACCCATCAATAAAATGACACCTCTATTCCTATAGGATCTAGTTCCATTATACCAATAACCTAGTAGAACATAAATCCTTTATCTTAGGAATGCAGTTTGAGTTGAAATATAGGGTCAAATAATTGAGAGTGTTTATATATTATAAACTAGTATTGAAAAAAAATAGGAGTGTTGTAAGTAGATGCTAAGAAGGGGGGGTTGAATAAATTTCTTAATAATATCTATTAAATTCTATTCATCATTCCATGAAGCATTCATTCACATAAAAAATCAATGCATAAACAAAGTAACTACACAAGCATATCATGAGAAAACACAAGAGATATGTGGGAAAATATATTATGGGATAAAAACCACTAAACCATGCACATGTACTATAGTCCTATAATTTCAAGATATAAATTTTAGTTAAGCACTAACTTCACAAGGAGCTCCAACCCCTACCTAGTTAAGTACCCACTCAACTAGTCTTCTACAAGCTCTGTCTTGCAAGGAGGCTCTAACCCAATAGCTATATTAGCACCAAATAAGTCACATATGGTCTATGATAACATTATATGACTTGTTTCTAAATCATCTATATATGATAAACTTATTTTTCACTCTTTATCCTTCAATATCACTCAGATAGACTCGTAGGCCTTATTGCTTAAATATCCCTCTCTTTAGAAGAATTAGGTCAAATGACCTTGCTCAACACATATAGAAAAATAGTTAGATACTCATGGAATGTTTATATTATATATTTTATTATCTTTAATCCCTTAATATGTTATAAAAAATAGTATATCCTTTGCTGAATAGCTCAATTATCTAATTAGTCAAAACAGGCTTATTAGGCCTTGAATTTATACTTGATTCTTTCTCATACCTATCTTGGTCAGACAATGAACTCACCATAATTGTAATATAATTGAATTATATCAATAAACACCTTTCATAAGTGAAAAAAATAATACATAATTCAGTCATAGTCCATAAGGACCAAATACACCATTAGGCCTAATGGAGACTCAATGCAATTAGGTTTGTCTTATCCACACATTACAACTCTGACCCTTAGGAAAACTTATTGTCTTAAAAAATGGATGAAAAAATTTATAAATTACTCAAATATACCCCTTATAATTTCACCTTATGTCCCCAAATCAATTTGGTCCATTTCTATACTTAGACCTACCAATTAGGTCTCCTCACCAATAGGCCTTCTCCCTGATAGAAAGTTTGTATTACAAATTTGAACCAAATACAAAAAAATTACACATAATCCACATATAAAATCATATGAAAAAGTATATTCAATAATTTAACACTTCTCAAAATTCTTTGGACTTCACCACAAAAGACAAAAGGCCTCAGGAACACTTCTGCAAAAGGCTTACTCAGAAACATTAAACAATGACAACACACAATCAAAATTATTTGACTCTCCAAGCTTGAATATGTAATTTAAATTAATAAAATCACATTAAAATGATAATATTAGATATTTATAACACCTTAAATATATTTTTGTCCTTAAAATTAGTTCATAATGACTCAAGAACATTCTTTTCACATACACATAGAAAGTTACTTGTAGTAATAAAAACACAATCAAGTAAATCAACTCCTAAAACATATATGGGAACAATTATATGATATTAAAATTAGTTTATGTGAAAATTTATCATCCTTATATCATATATGAAAATATATATTTCATGGTCATGAGTCAATATTACATACCAGTCTCACTACGTCACTCTACATAGTCTTCATTATGTTAGACAAACCAATTTGATGACAAATTTTTTCCTAGGTATAGCCATAATAAACACTTTTAAACCAATGGTATAGGATTTATAGGCATTTAATAATTACCCCATGCCTTATAATCCATCTCTAGTCCACTACAACCAATCCATAATCTCATTCTCACCTAGTTTACTCACTATTCTATTCATTAGGCCAGTTTAGCACATTTTTGGTTATAAACATACTAAAAAAATTTAATTGTAATAAAATAAACATATTTTTCATTATTATTCAAAAAAATTCATGCTTTGACTTGGTCAACCCTAGTTTTAGCATCAAAAACCTTGAAAATAAGGGTTCTTCTATAGCTTTTACTCATTATCAAGACAAACAGAAACCATATAAGGAAACCTTTAAGAGTAATTTACATGTTAAAAACATAAAAATACGTCAAATAAATTATTATAATCCATAATCAATTAAATATTTCCTATCGGGTCTTTGTTACGATTTTAGGAGGGTTTTGACTACATTTCCTTATTAGTAATCATTCATAAAGGATTACCCTTCAACTCCAAAAAAATGATAAGAAATTAAATATAGGGACCTTACCCAAATAAAATTACATTAGAAGTCTCTCATGTAAAGGTTACACATGCCAATGAGCATGATAAACATCTTCTCAGGTCTGCAACACCCCATTATGTGCACACAATCAACCTTACCATAGGTTTTCATGATTTTTCCTTTAGTTATTGACTTAAAACTTTTTCCACAAATTTTAATTACATATCACACCTTTTTAAATTATTTAAATATTTATTCCACCTTTTTAAATGATCTTAACCCCTCATTAGGTCATTATAGGTCACTTTTCATACTAGACCTTGTATTGCTAGTCATACTTGGACTATGATCATGCCTTGAAACAAATTGAACTATCTTAAAAAATTCAACCTTATTACATATATCCTCATATACTTATCATACATTTCCAATATTTTTCACACATGTCTCATATGGCTCAACTCATCATGTTACTAGGCTTATGCCATTTTACTAGCATTCTTCAATTAAGGCTTCAAGAACTCAATATCAAGAACAAAGATAACATAGAATGACATCAATGACACTCTAATTACATTAATGAAAAATTCATTCATACCTTGTAACACATTCCCAAAAATCTCCCCCTTTGTCATTGATGTCAACAACTCATTGATGAAATCTACTCAGAGAGACTTCTCTTACTAGGAAATAATTTCTTAATGTAGATCAATCTCCCCCTTTGACATTAATGACAAATCACTTACCTAAAATATAATTTTTAGATAAATTTTATATAAAACTCCCCCTTTTATATTTCATATATTAGATATATTTTTGTTGATAGATTGATATGACTCCCCTTTGACCTTATAGCTTATGCACTTCTTTTCTATTCTTAGAACTAAAACACCTCCTCATTGGCCCACCATAAGCACTTTGTCTTTCTCATTGGATGTGAGGAACATTAATCACACCTAATTCCTATCTTCGATGCTCAAAATTAGCCTTTGGAAGAGGCTTAGTCAATAAATATTCATTCTAATTCTTGGTAGACACAAATTCAATTTTAATGATTTGTTCACTCACCTAATCTCTTAAGAAATTATACTTGATAGGAATATGTTTTATCCTTAAATGTAAGATATGATTATTTGAAACAATTATAGCACTAGTATTTTCATAGAGAATAGGAATAGGGACATCAAACTCCACCTTGTCATTTCTTAGGGTTTATTTGATCCACAATACTTGATTACAAAATGAGGCTACTGCAATATACTCAACTTCAAAATTAGATAAATATATTTAAGGTTGTTTCTTTCTTAAACTTTAGACTAGACACTTACCTAAGAATATGGCTCCTCCATTAGTGTTTTTTCTTTCATCTATACTCTCAACCTAATCTGCATCTATATAGGCTATTAGATCAAACTTATTACTCCTTGGGTACCATAAACCATATTCCAAAGTACCTTTTATATACCTAAGTATGATTTTTACTACTTGTAGGTGGATTTACTTAGGGTCTACTTAGAATATTCCTAAAATACCTACTACTTGCATGATATCTAGCCTAAATGTTATACTATAGAACAAACTCCTAATCATGGATCTATACTTTTGTTTGATTAACCCTTGAGGATTCCTCCTCCTTGCTTATCTTGTATTTTGTAACCATAGGTGTACTTATAGACTTAAAATATTCCATTTAAAACTTATTTAACATATCTTTTATATACTTGACTTGTGACATGAACATACCTTTTTTAGATTGACTAATTTGAAGTCCAAGAAAGAAGGATAGTTCTCCAAAGAATAAACATCTCAAATTCTGACTTCATCACCTCTGCAAAGACCTTGGTAATGTTTTAATTATATCCATCAATTATAATATCATCCACATAGACTAAAACTATCAATCAATGATCATTTTTAGTTTTGACATAAAGTTGTTATCTTCAACTCCTCTCTTAAATCCTTTGTCCAAAAATTACTTATCAAGTATAGCATACTAGGCTCTAGGGATTGTTTCAAAACATAAAGGGCCTTCTTCAACCTTAAAACATAATCCTTATTATTAATAAATAGGAAACCCTTAGGTTTTTTTATGTATACCTCTTCTTCTAAGTTCCCATTTAGGAATGCTAACTTAACATCCATCTAGTATATCTTGAATCCTTTGAAACCTCTATAGACAATAAACATCTTAATGGCTTCTAACCTTGATACAAGAGTAAAGGTTTCTTCAAAGTTAACTCCTTCTACCTAAGCATATAATTTTCACATAAGTTTGGCTTTATTTCTAGTGACCTCTATAATCTCATTCAAATTGTTACTAAAAACCATTTGGTACCAATGATGCATTTATCCTTAGGTCTAGATAGTAACTCTCAAGTTTTATTCTTCTCAATTTGATTTATCTCCTTATTCATTGCCTATAACCAAAATCATCTACACTTTCTTATAAAAAGTTTTTAGGTTCAAATTTTTAAAGGTATTATTTTATTGATTAGCATCAGTCACCATTCTTCTCCTTGTTTGTATACCTACACTTTTATTTCCAATGATTTGAGATTTAGGATTATCCTTTTGAATCGTCCTAGAAGGACCTATTGATTCCTTTCTTTCCTCACTCTCTTCTTCATCCTAATCTATATTTATTTCTCCTTCATCATTATTTTACTAAGCATGTAGATTCTTTGTCTCATCAACCTTCACATTTGTGCTCTCCACTATCTTTTACAACGTTTTGTTATAACATCTATAGGAAACTCTTACTAATGAATATCCTAAGAAGAAATGTTCATTATATCTTGACTTAAATTTTCCCAAGTCCTAATCATCTCTCTTAATATAACACTTACTCCCAAAAACTTTGAAATTTTCAAAATTTTAAGGTTTACCATTCCATAATTCATATGGAGTCTTGTCACCATTGATCCTAATCTGATATCTATTCAAATTTTAAACTATAGTAATAACATCTTCTCTCCAATAACAATATGATAGTTTGGACTCATTCAAAATTTTCCTTGCCATCTCTTGGATTTTTTTATTCTTTCTCTAACCACCCCATTATTTTGAGGTGTTCTATCTATTGAGAACTGTCTTCTTATTCCATTGAACTCAAAAAATTAATCAAACTCATTTGACCAAAACTCTCCTCATTTTTTAGAAATAAGACACTTGATCTTTACATTCATTTATTTTTAAACCAAAACTTTGAAGGTCTTGAACTTGCCTAGAGCTTATGATTTATCCTTTAAGAATGCTACCCAAGTAATTCTTATGAAATCATATATAACAAACATGAAATAGCTATTTCCTTAAATACTTTAAAGCCTTGTAGGTCCACATACATAAGTATGTATTAGTTCTAAAGGTCTATTAGTGGAATATTCTTTAGATTTGAATCTTCTCCTAGTCTGCTAACCATGTTGACATGACTTGCAAAGAGCATCTACAGGTTTAGAGATTTTGGGAATATTCTTTACAGATCCCTTAGAGATGATTTTGAGAAGAGTGTCAAAGTTTATATGATCTAACCTCCTATTAAACTACCAAATCTCATCTAAATTTCTCATGAAGCATTTTTATTTTGTGATTTATTTTAGTACATAGAGATTGTATTTAGTTATCTAGGCTTTGGTAATCAATTTTCTTGATTTTTCTCTTCTAATCTCACATCCATATTCATGAAATTTTAGAGTATCTCCCTAGTTGTACATTTGACTCACACTCAGTAAGTTGTGTTTCAATCCATCTACATAAAACACATTTTATGTTTTGGTCTTCCCATTGTCCAAGCTCAAATGACCTTTTCCAACTATGTTAGAAGATGTGTTATCCCCCAACCTTACTAAACCAATGAAATTTTTCTTCCAAGTGATGAACTTAATTTTATCTCCTATCATGTAACTTGAACAACCACCATCTATATACCATTTAAAATCTTCATTTTGAGTATGGAAAGTAGTTGAGGCTATCATAGATTCTTCTCCTCTATCTTTCTTCTTATTTTCTGTAGGATCTACTTTATTAATCAATTATTTAGTATCATGACTCATAACCTCTCAGCATAACTAGTTTTCCTGATATATTTTTTCTTACATTCTCTTACAATTTGTCCTTTTTAGTTGGAACTGTAATAAATAATTCTACTTTTCCATCTAAAATTAACAACTGTATGTCCAAATCTACCACAAAATAAATAATGACCAATGAAGGAGTCCAAAAATTATGATTTCTTGACCTTGTTTATCTTTTGATGAACATAATATGATACATTTTTACATTTGATGTCACTTAATAGATCAGGGACCTTCTTGACTTGATGATGATTATCTTAAAGATTGGTAGCTTCTATATAGGTCTTGATTCTACCAATTTCATTACTCCTTGACTGATTAATGTTTATTAGAGCCTAAAATTTATTGAAATATTTTTATTCTTATCTAAATCCAAGACCTCTCATGTCATAAAAGGATCTTTGACTATCTAAGATACTATTAAGCTTTTCAGTAATTTCTTCATACTTTTGATAAGTCTTATCTTTATATTATCTTGCTCAAATTGTGCTTCTAAATATTTTATTTTAATTCTAAGTTGAGTTCATTCTTCCATGTGATCCTTCATTTTTGAACAACATTAACAATTTGTTTCACTGACTATGGGTAGGTTCTCATTGCAATCATAGTAATCACTTTCATTGCCAAAATCTATATCTATATTCTACAGATTTCCCTTAGGCTGTTAGGTCTGCTCAAGTGTCTAATATATGATACCAATTTTCATAAGTAGAAGATGATATGGGGGGTGAATCATTTTCTTAACAATATATATTCAATTCCATGAAGCATTCATTCACATAAAAAATCAATGCATAAACAAAGTAACTACGCAAGTATATCATGAGATAACACAAGAGATATGTGGGAAACCCTATTTTGGGATGAAACCCTATTTTGGGATAAAACCAAATGAAAAATTCACATGAAATATATTCCTATAATTTTAAGATCCAAATTTTATTGAAGCACCAACTTCACAAGGATCTCTAACCCCTACTTAGTTAAACACCCACTCAACTAGTCCTCTACAAGCTCTAACTTGCAAGGAGGCTCCAACCCCATAGGTATCTTAAAAATAAACAAGTCATCTATAATATTTTATGAACTTAATTTTTTTTAACTCGATAGTATATTAAGACCTTATTTTTCACTCTTTACCCTTCAATATCACTCAAACAACCTCTTAGGCCTTCTTGCTCAAATAACCCACTCTTTGACAGAATTAGGTCAAATGACCTTGATCAACACATATATAAAAATATTTATATAGTAATTTAATTTTAATATCATATCTAAGATTATTTTAAATCCATTAACCTATTCTCTAAAACACTATCCTTTGCCCAATAGCTCAATTCTCTAACTAGTCAAAATAGGTCTATTAGGCCTTGACTTTATATTTGATTATTTTTCATACCTATCTTGGTTTTAAAATGACATAATCATACTTGTATTATAATTTAAATATATCACTACACATGTTTAATAATTGAAAAAAATAATACATAATTTGTTCATAGTCCATAAGGACCAAATCCATCGTTAGGCCTAATGGAGACCTAATGCAATTAGGTCCATCTTATTCACATGTTACCACTCTCACCACTAGGAACACTTATTGTATTAAAAAATGGATGAAAAAATTAATACATTACTCTAATATACCCATAATAATTTCACCTTGGGTCCCCAAATCCATTTTCTCCATTTCACTACTTAGACCTAGCAATTAGGTCTCCTTGCCAATAAGCCTTCTCACTGCCAGAAAGTCTATATTACAACTTTGAACCAAATAAAAAAAATTAAAAATAACCCATATATAAAATAATATTAAAATTATCTTAAAGACTTTTAAAAATTCCTAAAATTCTTTTATCTTCACCACACAAGCCAAAAGGCCTTGGGAACACTTCTGCAAAAGGCTTACTTAAAAACATTAAACACTATCAACACATAGTTAAAATCATTTGACACTACAAGATTTAGTATGAAATTTAATTGAATTAAAAAAACATTAAAATTATCTTAACACCTTAAATATCTTTGTATGCTTCAACTTAGTGTAAAATGACTTAGGAACATCATTTTCACATACACACAAAAAGTTACCTAAATTACTAAAAACACAATGAAGAAAATCAAATCTTATAAAATATATGGGAAAAATTATGTGATCTTCCAAATAGTTTATGTGAAAATTTATAATCCTTATATCATATATTAAAATATATATTACATGTTCATAATTCAATATTGGTCTTACAAACCAATCTCACTACTTCGCTCTACACAATCTTCACTGTTTTAGACAGACCAATTTGATGTCAACTTTTTGATTAGGTTAGGCATCATCAAAATTTATAAAATAAAGAGAAAATATTTATAGGTATTTAATAATTACCTCATGCCTTAGGATCCATCCTTAGTCCTTTGAAACCAATCCCTAATCTCATTCCCATTCTCACCTAGTTTTCTCACTCTTCAGCTCATTATGCTAGTTTAGCAATAGGCTAAATTTCATGACCAATTTATCACATTTTTGGTCGAAAAAATACTAATTAAATTTAATTTTAATAAAATATATGTATTTCACATCATCCTTCATCCATTTTCATGTTTTGACCTAGTCAACCTAGCTTGAAACATCAAAAAACCTAAAAATAAGAGTTTTCCTATATCTTCTGCTCAATGTCAAGAAAAAAAACCCCTAAGCAAACCTTGAATATTATTTTTAATTTTAAAAACATAAAAATATTATATGTACAATCACTAATAGGGGGGGTGAATGAGTGATCTCAAATAATCCAACTTCAATTATAATTCTTGTAAACACTTACCAACTAAAGGACTCTTCAAGGTTTCCTTAAAGAACAAAACACTAATTAAAATTTCATAGGTCCACTCCAAATGACCCCTTTGACATCATAAAATTATTAAATTCATCATTTAACTTTTTTTTTAAATCTCAATCAACTCAACCAATGACCTTATACATAGGAACACCATAAATGAACACACAATCAACTTCTTAAGTATTGTTCATACTCAAGATAGATTCATCACATCTCCAAAATTAATATATGATCCTAATGGATTATAAAACATTATAAAATAGATAATTCATCATGAAATATCTAAAAAATATCAACATAATCTCAATTATACTTCTTGAGTCGCTTGTAGAACATGCACGAACACATAATCAACTTTAAACCTCAATATCTTTTATTGTAGACACTTTCAGGTCTTCAAATATATATTAATATATGTCAATTATAGTACTATACATATTTTATTTTTACACCATGATCAAATTTTTCATAGATCAAAATCTATAACCAAAATACATAGTGCTAGTATTTCCTTGTTAAATTCAAATATTTGAATTCAAATGGTCACAATTAAACCTCTGACACTATGCTCACATCTCATGTCCTCGCATATTCAAATTTATTATGAACCATCAATATTGTTTGAGATTTAACTCATATTTCACCAATTCCTCAATTTTAAACTTTGAAAATTTGACATCATCTCATGAAATCATGTAATCTTGACTCAATGCACGTCATCGATCTCTATGGGATTGTCCTTGCTTTAACAATGCTAGACAACTGCCACTTTGACCTCTTGAATTTAATGTACAATATTTATTTCAATTAGTATGAACACCCACTCATGATTTATCCTTGAAATAATCTCTATCTTTATCTCTACTTGACATTAAACATTAAACACTTCTTACCATCTTGTTCAACACGCATCATTAGGTCATTCTTGTACGATCACTCACTCCTCATTGGATCTTCATTTGGTCTTGATCTTTAACTCTATTAACCAATGAAAAATTTGACATATTTAAATTGTTTTACATCATATATATTCACTTTATTAACTCCTATGATCTATTAGATCTCCATTTGGTCCTCGTCTTTAACATTGTACAAAATAGAATAAGTATGGAGACCATTGCTATCTACTTGAAATACCAACTTTGCACCTCCATATCTTATGCTTCACTCAAGCACATGTTCCAAAATTTGGAACAAATGATATAATCACATAGGAAAATCTAACCATGTGTTAATATACTCTTTTAAACCTCACACATGTGAGATATAATGAAATTAAAATTCTCACTCAAATTTTTTCTCTCACAGAGCCAACTATGTTAAGAACTATTTGGAAGACCAAATTTACACAATAATATATTTTGATGCACTTCAAAAATTGACCTAAAAGTTAAAATAAATCAACTGGGAAAAAAATTGAACAAACCCATATGATCTCCTTCTCTATAAGCATCCACACATGTGAGATGTGCCATCACCAAACTGCTTACTCATCTCTTTCTTACCTCATGCAAATTTGGCTAAGGATGGGACGACACTGTAAAAATACTTGGGAGCCCAAATTTATACTTGCATATATTTTTTATATCTTATTTTCATGACCCAATATTTAGTGCATAATATCTAGGCACAAATTTTATCATAACCATATGACCAACTTCCCCCAACTCATCCACACATGGCAATAGTGACATCAACAAACTACCTACTCATATTTTCTACCATTAAATCCAAAATGTCTAGATGAAAATAATGATCAACCAGATGAAAAACACTCATGTAAACAAGCACTCAAATAATTATTGACTTTTTATAAGACACCTTTCACATACTTAAATCACCATACTTATCCATGAACATCTCTAACCATGCCAAAACTGAAGATCAACCAAGCTTCCTTTAATCATATTAGGATAAACACATTGTAAACTTTGTCATTGTCACTTAGACTATCAAGTCACTTCATCTAATCACTAAGTTACATTAATAACATAATCATGACATCATTAACAAATCTCCAACAATATCCCCCTTTGTCATTAATGTCAACACCCATCAATATAGAAATATACAACTCACCTTCCTTCTCTCTCTTCAAGCATTCTCATAGTAGGAATCTTATCCCCCTTTAACACAATGACAAAGTGGGCACTAATTGATCCTAAGGACCTTAAAATACCATCAAAAAGATAGGACCACCTTATAAAGATGATACAAACTCCCTCTTACCTTGAGCCTACCTATTCTTGCCTTGAGAACTTCCTCTTGCTCTATGCCAACACTCTCTTCAACCAAACACTGCAACTCATAAAGAAAGAACACACAAAATATAACTAAATATGATATAAATCACCAAAAAAAATCTAATAGGGACTCCCCTAAGATTTTTTAGCCATTTCACATCTTGAGCATCTTTAGATCTCTATAAATGATGAATAATCACCACATAGGCTTACTAGCCTCTCTCTCAAGCTATCATAAGGACCACCAAAAGAACTTCATGCCACTCACAAAATAGGAAATATGTTATAAAACAAATTTATAACTCAAATTGGAACACTTATGCCTTGTTTTTTTTTGGATAATTTGATCAAAAGGCACTCTTCTTCACACTAGGCATATCTAGCCTCCTTGTAGCCCTACCTAGAACTTGTAGAGCCCACAACTTTCAGTAGACATAACTTCAAGAACCTAAAAAATAATATATAGATCAATATCATATTCCCCCTTATGCACACAAATTTTAATCACCAATATCATCCTCTATAACATAATTCCTTCACAAACCTATTAGTTAATTAAGCCTCCATTCTGACAAAAACATGAATAACTTAAATTTCACAAACCTTCAAATCTATATAAAGATTTATTTTACAACCCATTTGGTCCATTCAACCTATTAAGAAGCCTTATATCTCAATTCATAATTAAAACCACTTTTCTAGCATAGCCCAAAACCTTATAATATCAAAACAAAATAGAGTTAATAAACCTCTTTTTAGTCAATGTCTACGTATAAAACTTATTACACACCTATAGATCACCTTCACACACTTCTAGACCAAGATTTGAATTTCCACACCATTGGGAACCTTGACTTTGTATAACCCATTTTAGGACTTGCATACTCTTAAGCATAAATTAGGAAACATGAGAGCAAACACAAATCTTCAATTTGACTTCAACATACCTTCATACCATAAAAACACCTGAAACAGACCACAAAAAAGAGAGCAAACCTTTTTGAGCACCAAACTCTTCTCAAAATTTGATCAATCTCATTAGGTCACCTGGAAACACTCATTCTAACCCTATACTATAGCTCCTTCACAAATCTTTGGAACAAGCTCATGAACTTGTTGCTCACTCTTAACCAAAGAACTTTAATTTGCATTATGATATTTAGTACACAAAATTACTTATTCCACAAGAAAGATTTCTCCTAAGAAGTATAAGTAGAGATTGCCTACTTCACAATGTTCTAGAATAATGTGAAACTAGGAGTAACCCACAACTCCTCATATTCCTTCTCCTCCTTGGTCATCTAATATTTATAGTTCTTCTTCTTCTTAGGATTAATAGAATCAACATGCTCATCTATTAAAGCATTCTCATTCTCTTATATTATTGGATTTATAATACATGGAGACAATATAGATTCATAACATACCTTTTTATCTGTAAAATATTCCTTGCAACTTGGAACCTCATCACTATATATTAACAATTAATGTTCTTTGAATGATACTTTGTTAGAAACACTAGGATGTTCACTTGGATCCATACTCACCTTACAATTAACCTCAACCAACACCTTGATCTCCTCTTTGAACTTGGTCTCTTCATTCTCAACATGAGCAAACAATGAGACCTCTTGGCACTTTTCAAATTGTGTAGATTTCTCCACCATAGAAAATAGATTACTTAGACCTCTAGTCTCATCATGACTCATACTTACCACCTTTGGCTTCCATGAGTTGACTTGCCTTATTTTTTTCACTCTAGGAGCCTAATTAAACCTATTCTAACCTATATACATTTTCTTTAAGAACCTAATAATGTGACCTCTCTATTCATAGTTATATCACACTATACTTCTTGATGGAAGTATAGTTTGTCTTATCGTGTTTGGATAGAAAATTGCATAATCTTATGTGGACAATAGTTTGAAAATAGTCCCACATCAAGATAGTTGAAGTACTTAACATTTTTCACATGTTTTGACTAATGACCCTCATCATAGTTTCATGCAAACTCATTTCTAACAGGTCTCTTGCATTCTCTAGCTTTATGCCTAAATTGATTACATGTGAAATAGTAACCATTGAAACATGCATACCTCATGGCATTTGGCTCTCTAATCTAATTTATCTTCATTCTATTTGCACCATCATTTCTTGACTAATTGGTGACCTTCAAGGGATAAACCACCTCGCTCTCATTGAACTTTATGTCAACCTGAGAAGCAACTTTGGAATCTTCATTAAAGCCCAAGCCAAATCTATCATTAGAAGACTTTTGAGTCTTTATAAGATTATCTAGATCATTGGAACTCTTATCAAATGTTGATAATTGACTTCACCTTGCTTGTAGACTTCTCTAACTCATCTTTCAAAGACTTATTTTTAGAAACATACCTTGAACATTTTTCTTCTTTAGCTTTTACACTTGTAGATAGGATTTTCAATTCACAACTAAGATGCTTGACTATAGATTCATGTTCTTTGGTGTATTTATTCATTACTACTTCAAACACACTGAATTGATCCTCATAGTCTTTGAGTTAAGACTTCATCTTCCTATTGATCTTCTTCTCAATAATCAATTCTTCAAGAGAATTTGTCAATGTAGTCTCATATTTCATCTCATCTTCATCATCATCTAAATCACTCCAAGTAGACTCCTTTTAATGTGATAAACTTCATTCCTTAGCCATGAATAGAGTTTCATCTTCAACAGAACCATCATATTCATGATCATATTTTGATTCATTGTCTCTATTTTCATATGATGAGCTGCAATATTCTTTGGTGTAGAGACTCTTCTCATTCTTGAAGGACTTCTTCTTGTTATTATACTTTTTTAATCCTTTTTTCCTGTATGTCTTATTATCTTCATATTAACCTTCACCATGCTCTTCATTATCATTCTTCTCATGCATATGAGGGAACTTATGATTAAAATGTCCTATATTTTTGTAATTAAAACATTTGAAGGGTACTTTACCCTTATACTTCCCTATGTTTATGTTCAGTTTTCTAGTAATCAATGAAATTAGTTCACCCTCATCAATATCAGAAATGCCATCCTCCTTAGGTTTCTTACCTTATTAATTCTTCTTTTAATTCATCTCTATCTTGAATTTTACTTCTTTTTTTGGTGGTATATCATCATTTACTTTCATCTCATAGGTAGTAAGGGTGACATGCAATTGATCCATATTTAACTAAGTAAGATCATGACTTTATTCTATCACAGATACTTTTGGATCAAACTTGAGGGATAGGGGCCTTAATACCTTTTGGACTAAAATATCCTCTTCAAGGTTATCTCTAAGACCTCTGATGATGATCATAATTTCATCAACTCTCTGGAAAAGGATACCATAGAATATTCTTCCCTCATTTTGAGACTTTATAATTACCTTCTATGAGTCTGCAACTTAACAAGCTTGACATTTGAATCTCCTTCATAGATGATCTACATTTTGTCCCATATGTTTTTAATAGATTTATAATGGATTACCTTGGTGAAATTAGTCTCTATAATACCATAATTCATGGCATTCATCACATTAAAATTATTCTCAAATATCTTCTTATCTATAGCACTAGATGGAGGAGTAATAAGAGCAACATAAGCACCCACAATAAATTACCATACATCAAACCCTAGGTACATAATGTATATCTTCATCCTTGCACTCCAAAAAGCATAATTGGATCTATTGAACATTGGTGCTTGATTATTAGAGAGACCACCTTAATGACTACCCATATTGTACCTTGTATCACCTTCAAGTTGTCAAGCCTTTATCCAAGGACCTAGCTCTGATACTAATTATTAGAGGTGAAATCACTAGGGGGTGAATTAGTGAGCCCAAATAATCCAACTTCAATTTCAATCCTTAAAAATACTTAATTAGATACCATAAGCATTCATGAAGTATACACATCATTTATAGAAATTAATAAGAGAGACAATATAAGATCAAGCACATAACACATGACATATGTGGGAAACCCTCTTAGGGGAGAAAACCCATTGGAACCTACAATTGGCATACTATCCTCTAATAAAAATAACCAATTTAGATTAGTTTCAATTCATCAAGGAACTACCATCCCTTATTTAGTGAGAGTACAATCCCACAAGGTGCTACAACACTTGTTTAGTTGATCTACCATGATAATTAGACCTTTAGCAAGTTTTACCTTAAAAGGAGGCTACAACCCCCTAGATGTTGATCTGATAAAATATCACCTATGAACACATCCACCTTTGAACTAATGTTTTCAACATCAGGTGATGGACCTTTGATTATCACTCTTCACCTTTATTCATACTCAATCTACAAGAGCATTGTTTTGGCAATAGAATTATGACCTACATTCACATAGATATTCATCAATATATTTTATTTTTCAACACATATAATGGGCACCCACCCATTCTTTTTCTCCACAACTCTCATACAAAACACTCCACTTCAAGTATAGAAACCATCATTATTAATTTCACTATTTAGAGAGCAAACATGATCATCACCATCTTGGTCTGCCAAGAGGCATGCCTTAAACCTTAAGGCATCTATCATATGAATACATATATCAATAAAATATTCATAGGTTTTCCATATAATCTATGGGTCACCCTTAAGTATCTACACCTTTCAATTAGGCCCATGTAGCTCTTAGAGGTCTCATAGAGATTTATTTACCCATTTAACACTTTATTAAATAAAAAAGAACACATAATCACTTAAAATTACATATATCCACTCCATATGACCCATTTGACATCCAAAAATTTTGACAATCATAATTTCACTCTTATATACAATATTAATCAACTCAAATAATGACCCTGTACATAGGAACACCATGAACTAACACATAGTCAAATTCTTAAACATTGTTCATACTTAAGATATATTGATCACACCTCTAAAATTAATACATATGATCCTCATGGACTCTAAAATACTGTCCAATATCTAATTAATCATGAAACATCAAAATAATATCAACACAATCTTAATTATCCTTCTCAGGTCACTTGTAGAACATGTACGAACACATAGTCAACTTTGAACCTCAATATATTTAACTATACACACTTTTAGGTCTTAAAATATATATTTATAGATGTACTTTGAGTCATATACATATTTTATTTTTACATCATGATAAAATTCTACATATATTTAAATTTATAGCCAAAATATAGAGCATTGGTATTTCTTTTGTTAAATTCAATTATTTGAATTCAAACGATCAAAGTTAAACCTCAAACACTATGCTTGCATCTCATGTCCTTAAATCTTCATATTTATTACACATTATTTATATTATTTTATCTTTAACTAATATTTTACCAATTCCTAAATTTTAAACTTCAAATAATTGACATCATCTCATGCAATCTTGACTTAATGCACACTATCAATCTCTATGGGATTTTCCTTGGTTTAACAATGCTAGACAACTAAATCTTTGACCTCTTGAATTTAATACACACCATTGATCATGATAATTAAAAAAATAATTCTCACTATTTATCCTTGTAATAATCTCAATATTTATCTTTTCTTGATGTTTAATCAAACACTTCTTACCATCTCGCTCAATACGTACTCTTAGATCATTCTTGTACGATCACCCATGCACAAGTAGATCTTCATTTGGTCCTGATATTTAACTCTGTTAACCAACAAACACTTTAAACCCCTTGAATTTATACACACTATATATGTTCACTATATAAACTCCTATGAGATTTTAGATTTTGATTTGGTCTTGGTGTTTAACATCTTGCAAAATAACTATGGAGACCATTGTTATCTACCTAAAAGGCCAACTTTGCACCTCCATGTCTTTTGCTTCACTAAAGCACATGTTCTAAAATTTGGACCATATGATATAATCACATATTATAGTCCAATCATGTGTCAATATGCTCTTGTAATCCTCACATGTGTGAGATATAATGACATTAAAATGCTCACTCAAATTTTTTCTCTCATAGAGCTAACTATGTCAAGAACTATCTGGAAGGCCAAATTTGCACAAGCATATATTTTAATGTAATTCAGTGATTGACCTAAAATTTAGCATAAATCAACTAGGTAAAAAAACTTAATAAACCCATATGATTACCTTCTCCAAAAATTTCCACACATTCAAGATATTGCATCACCAAACTGCTTACTTAGCTATTTCAAAATGCCTAGGATCCCAAATTTACACTTGCATATATTTTGTCTCAATTAGTCACATGACCTAAGATTTAGAACATAATATCTAGTAAAAATATTTATCACAACCATATGACTTAATCTCCCTTATTCTTCCACACATGGTAATAGTGATGTTATCAAACTACCTACTTAAATTTTATGCCATTAGACCCAAAATGTCTAAATCAAAGCAATGATCAACCAAATGAAAACCACTGATGCACATAAGCACTCAAATCATTAATAAATTTTGATATTACCCCTTGATCATTCTCAAATCACCATAATCATCCCTAAACATCTCTAACCATGATAAAACTGAAGATCAACCAAGATTCTTTCAAGCATACTATGACAAAAACATTACACACTTTGTCATTATCACTTAAACTATTAATTCACTTCATCCACTCACCAGGACACCTTCATGACATCATTGACAATCCTCCAACACAAACTAGGTTAATTGGACCATTCTGAGCCATAAAATATTAGATCTTTCCTATCGGGTCTTTGTTAGGGTTTTAGGAGGGTTTTGACTACCTTACCTTCTTAGTAATCATTAATAAAAGATTTCCCTTCAAATCCAGAACTAATTCTAGGAAATTTAAGATAGGTACCTTCCCCAACTACCATGAAGTGATGAGGCCTCATTAAAAGGTTTCACATGCCAAAGAGCATGAGAAACTTCTTTTCAAGTCTACAATACCCTATTTTATGCACACAGTCAACCTTACCATAGGTTTCCACACTTTTTATTTCAAGTATTGGATTAAAAATTTGTCCACACATTTTTCAATTCTTTTAATGTTTTTTCTACCTTTATAAATGATCTTTACCCCTCATTAGTTCACTATAGGTCACTTTACAAACTAGACTTTGTACTGCTAGTCATACTTCGACTATGATCATGCCTTGAAACCACTTTAACTATATTCAAAACTTTAAACTCATGACATATAGCCTCATATGCTACTCCTACATTGCCAATATTTCTCACACAAGTCTCATATGGCTCAACTCATTAGGCTACTAAGCTTATGCCATTCATTAGGTTCCTTAATTAAGGATTCAAGAACTCAACATCAAGAAAAACAAAGATAACATATAATGACATCAATGACACTCTCATGATATAAATGACAACTCCATGCATACTTTGTAACACATTCCCAATAAGGATCAAGTTTTAATGTAAGCTATCTTATTTAAAGTAAAACCATAGGGCATGGGATTTGATATAAATTTTTAATTCTTTTAATGTCATCCCAAATATTAGATAAGAAAATTAGGTGGTTTATTCATTGGAAAATGTTACTAAAAATTTGACACCCATATATGACTCAACGCTGAAGACATTTTAGTATAACTCACCCCATGTCCCTTAGTGCCAAATAATGTGAGGAACTTTTAGGTATTTAAAGATGACAACCACATTTTAGAATTCCTTAATAACTCAAGGGCATTTGAGACCCAAGTTATAGATGAGATGAAAAGAGATGACCTTTAAAATAAATAAGGTGATTAGGATGACATTATGAACTTGAAATAAAATAGAGTTCTAAAAGGGATGATCTCACTTGAGAGAGTGTTTAACCTTGACATGCCCATATGCAGTACTAAGAGGCCAATACACTTAGATAAAAATTATATAATAATTAATATGGGATCATCAGACTATCCTTAAGATGTCCATATTAGTCTGAATTACACTCCTAAATCAAGTTTAAAATCTAAGAAAAGTGTTACTGCACTACCAAGACATTATTTCTTGGGCTTATGGAGACCTTAAATTCTTATAACTAAAGTTATCAACCCATAATATTTCACTCAAGCATACCTATAAGCCCTTTAGATAGAGGCAACAACTTATGAACCCAATCATGTAACTACTTATTCAAAAAGAGGTCCATAAATACTTCTTGACTAAGATCATCTTCCTAACTCATCACTCTACATGGATAACAAACTTAGTTTCAGACCATAAAAATAATGGATAAATATAACTATTCATGGATTTAATAAATATAAACCAATATTTTGGTGAAGATAATTATCTTTTGCCTTCTTTAAATGAGGTAATACATATGGTAAGTGGATCCTAGATGATGTCATTCTTGGATGTATTCTTAGGATATAATTTGGTTCTAGTAAACTTGAAAGACTAAGTCAAGACTACATTTACAATTAAGTGGGGCACCTTCGCTTACAAACCAATGTCATTTATCCTTATTAACATAGTATACACTTTAGAGAGCTATGGAATTTAATTTTGAAGGTCTGATAGGTAAATGCCTTATTATTTACATGGATTACTTGAATTTTTTTTCAAAATGTTATTATGATCATAGTTTCCATCTTTAGAATATATTTGAAAGATGTATAATATATGTTATCTCTCTTAACCCAAAGAAATGTGTATTCAATATTACCAAAGGTAAGTTTCTCAGTCACATCATTACGAAGGTATTTCTATCGGACTCAAGAGTTCCAATGTGATTTCCAAGATACCTTTTCCTAACATTAAAAATAAAATAAATTCATTCTTTAGTAAGATTAACTTTGTACAAAAATTCTTTTTTGGTTATGATTAATTTTTAAAACTTTTAAATCGAATGTTGAAACATGAAGCAATGTTGGAGGGGACTAATATAGCTAGGAAAGACTTCTAATAAATTAAGGAAGCCAACATGTAATCACTAGTAATAATAAACCCAAACTACATGAAATAATTATACCTATATTACTTCACATTAGAGTGCACCGTGACTATAGTGCTCACCCAAAAGTTGGAATAAAATGAGAATCTAATTGCTTTTATGAGAATAAACTTGAAGGATGTAAAAAAGATGCATTTCACCTTGGAAAAGAATGCATAATCCATAGTAAAAGTTGTGAATATATTTAAGAACTAAATTATCATAAATAAAGTGCATGTCATCATCCTAGGTCTAACCATAAAGCTAATGTCATGGTAGAATGAGCTAAGAGAATGTAGATGTCGATCGATGGCTAGGCTGTAAGAGTATGACATTGAGATAAAACTTATCAAATTGGTTTAAGGCCAAGGTCTTAATTTTATCACTAAAATTGAGCTAAGTATTAAGCTGGTGCAATAGAACTAATCACAAATGTTTCACTAAGAATGTTATGATCTAATTTTCCACTACATCCTTTATGAAAATCCTCCTCCAAGACTCAATCAGATGTAGAAAAGAGGTCTTAGGATGAAGGCTACCCAATACATGTTAAATAATGGAATGCTCTATAGAAATAAATATTAATGAATTTATCTCATATGTCTATCTAAATAAGAAGTTAAGGAAGGCATGACTACATTTCATGAGAAATTGAGTAGTGGTCATCCTTAAATAACTATAATTGAACACAAATTATATGAGTTGGGTAATATTAGCAAACTATCTTTAGAGATGTCAATGCCCATGTGTTTTCATGCAATCATTTCCAAAGCTTCACCAAGAAGGAAGTTGAAACTATAATGCCTTTGTATCTTGTGATAGAAGAGCATCCTCTCACTTAATTGGGAATTGAATTCATTGGATTCATTGATGTGAACTCATCATTTGGACATAAATTAATACTTATATCCACTAATTAATACAAAATATGGACATAGATAATGGTTATTAAGAACACAACCAAGGAAGTCATCAATTTCCTTGTGGAAAATATAACAATATGATATTGCACCCCACCCTCTCTAGACTATGATAATGGACCTTTGTTTCAGTCAACCAAGCTCATTGAATGTGATTATGAAAATTGGACTTCCTTGAGGTTCTTAAGGGAATGGTTTAGATCAATTAATCAATAATATCCTAATATGTACCATTAATAAGTCCGTACAAAATAATATTAGTGACTTACATTCACTATTGAAATATACTCTTTGGGTTGATCGTAATAGACATAAGCAAGCCACAAAATCTATCCTTTTTTACTAGTATATGGGTTAAATCCCATCTTCCTAAGTAACCTTACGTTTACAACTTATATGCAAGAGTACTTGGGTAACACTAATAAGGAAAACTTATGTTTGTTAGACATTATCCAATTAAAGGATACATGGGAAGAGGCTCTATAGAATTTTAATAAACATTAAGCAATGATTAAGAGATGGTTTGATAAGATGAAAAATATCACATCATTTTAGATATCAAACTTAGTCTAATTATGTGAGAAAACACATGAAAAGAAAGGGAAGCCATCCAAACTTGACCCACACTAGATTGAAACATA
Source organism: Torreya grandis (assembly GCA_037957365.1). NCBI lineage: Eukaryota > Viridiplantae > Streptophyta > Pinopsida > Cupressales > Taxaceae > Torreya > Torreya grandis. Next base: position 687,286 of record JARHVA010005078.1, read on the forward strand.
CCATAACTTTAAATTGTTGGGAAATAACTCATTTTTATCAAAATACCTTGAATGGAATGACCTCCCACTACCTATGAACAAATAATTCTTGAATCATTACTTCTTATCTTTCCCTTCTAATTTAATTTCAAAATATCCCTTGGGTCAAAGGATGGTGATTTAAATAATATATTAGAGTTAGCTAGTTTACTTTAGTGTTGTGTTTGATTTTCTTTTGCCATGATTTCACTTTCTTGTTCCTTATTTTTGTTGTTTTTTGTGCATTTGTTTGTCTAGGTATTTATCTTATTTCATCTTTATTCATCCTTTCTAAACTTACAATAGTTTTACCTTGTTATCATGATTTAGATTGAGAAGCAACTAAGCTAGTTATGATAATATAGATTTCAATCTAAATTTTGGTCGCATGATCCTATTTTTATCACCTCAAAGTTGACAAGGCATTAAAAACATAGTACTAGAATTCGAAGTTAGAAGGTGATCCCTAATTATTGAAAAACAAAAAGGAACTTATCTTGTGACACTAAAAGTAGTGGGAATCACTGATTCATAACTCAACAAGTTAATTAATAAAATACTTATTTTAAATAAAATTTATCACAACACTAAAAAATAACATCTCAATCACAATAAAATCATTATGAAATCGAATGATCTTCTTGGTGAAAGTATTTCATTTAACCATTCCTACACCTTGTCTATAGTGGTCCCCAATCCTCTTGGATTAAGCAAAACAAACATAAAAAAGTATGAAAGTGAGAGCCTCATAAAAAAGTAAGTTTATTTGTAATAAAGTGTTATTTTAGAAACATTTATCATAGGCTTTGTTTCCTAGATAAAAATAGAGCAAGGCATCGAGTGGCACCAAAGGTACCTCTTTTAGGTCCATATATGCTTGGCCAGTATTAAAACAATACCCAAGCTTTAATTTCCTTAGCTAAATTCTAAAAATAAATTAACTTTTAGGTATATTTGAGTGCCTAAGATATGTATAATCTTACCTACTCGATTCAAAATAACAATAGAATCAATTTTTGCACAAAATGACCTTTTGAAGGAAACAAGGCCTAATATGTTACTTTTTGAAGTATACTTGAGCACTCTCTTTTCCTCCAAGTTCATCTAAAGGGAAATTTATTTGATTATTTCATATATAAATAATGGAGGTCCATAATTTATATTCTAAACATTGAGGTAGTGTTTTCTCTATAGTAGTCACCATTTGTTATGACTAAGGCACCTCATTTTTAATATTTTAAATGAGGACCCACTTTGAGCTCAAATTACATGTTCATGCCTTATCTAAAATGAGTCAATACTATTAGGAATAAGTGATTAATTATGAAATAACATGCAACAAAAAATTCATTCCTCAAAATCACAGCAATAGAGACATATGAAAGAAAATTTAGATCTAAGCAAATACACACATAACACCGATATAATATGGTTCACCCAATGTGGGCTACATCCACCAAGAATATCTATATAATATTATAAATAAGAGTAAAATATAACTATCAACAAGAAACCTCTCATAGAGATAACTTTCCCCAACCTAAATTCATACCAAAATTCTTGAGATGCTAAGCTACACCTCAAACCCGATCACACTAACCGAAAAGAGAATACAAATCTCAAAATGAGATGAAAAATTCAATGCTTAATGTGTTTCCCCTCAAACCTATTTATAATTTCCAAAATCACTTGAAAAATTCATCATACCATGGAGATAACCATATCCCCACCAAATAAGGGAGGTTACAACCACCTAGGATAAACATAATCCCCTGATTAGCTCAACACCTTACACACTTCTCCATAAAACGTGCCACAAATGTGGGAAGTGGTTATCATAATCAAAATTACACCCCACAATTTGTGAAATTAAAAATTACATGTTAAAAATTCCCTATTAATTTTATTTTTACCTTAGGGGTGTTGAAACGGGCTCCACATTCAACAAATCCAAGTTTAAGTTAGAATTTATTGTCTTGAGTATGAGATTTTTATTTATAATGAAGTATTAATCTAATTATAAAATAACTAAGTGTTTCCATAATTAATCCAATAATTTTATTGATCATTGAGTCTAAAATATGAAATGGACACATTTAATTTAGTTATTTTATGCATATGTTTGGTTTTTAGTGCTATGACAATCATCAAAGTAATATTTTGGCTTTATGAACTAACTTAGCTAACTTGATTTTTCCTAAGTTTTGTTTTTTCTTATCAAGATTATTTTGGTTTCATATAGAAACCTTTTGAAAACTTACTCGAAGTGCCTTAGAAGGATTCCTTGTAGTATGAGTGAATTTTCATATTAAATCATTTTTATAAATTTTTCTTACAAAGACCTTCACTACACATCCTTTTTTCACCTAAAATAACTACCAAATTTAAGAGTGGCTAATTTCTTGAAATTTAAATTATAATGCCTAGGTACTATATTTTAAATTCTAATTGATAGACTTCAATCTCTGAAATCATTCCACACATTGGCACCTAGCTTCCTCTCAAAGGATTTTTAAAATGAGTATATTTGTATTTGAAAAGCATTTGGGTTCAGATAATTAAGATGCATGTCTTCATATCACTTCTTCATGACTTTTGATGTAATTATTCTGAGTCATTTTCACATGAGCCCCTAGATTAATAAGATTGTGCCAAGTTCGCTCATCCTAATTACTCTCTTTTATTGACTCAAACAACTAAGGCAAAGACTCTGTGAGAATATAGATTAAGATAATTGCATTGTGTCTCCATATCATTTATACAAAGTAAAAAAATGAAATGAACAAGTACTAGGGATTTTAATAATTGATATCATGCAACATGGAATGAAACTGATCATATGTGACTAACAAGAGCATGCCCAATTTTTGAGTTTCCTCAAGTGCCCAGAGAATCAAGGGTCATCCATGTGGTATAAAACCATTAACTTAGAGATTCTAGATAGTACATAGTCTAAGATCAAATACCATTATGATAAGGATGTGTCATACACATGGTAGCATCTCATTAACTCACATTCTTTAGATAAAGTAAAGGATAAAATGGAGACCCTAAGTTCCTATATTAATGAGATTGGGTCACATGTTTGTATCTCACTAATTAATGATTTAAAGTAAAATAACACAGTAAGTAAATTTGATTCTAATAAAAGTAGTGAGATTAGGCCAAGTTTCACATCACAAGTAAATCATCCTAGACAAATAAAGTAAGGCCTAAATTCACTAAGAATAGACACATGGAAAAGTAGATGACTCAGTTAGGTGAGGAAGAAATTGAAATTAGTGGCATTATGTTTTTTGGTTTCCCTCAGCATAAAGTAGATCAGGGACATGATGGTTAGTCTGAAGAGCATGATAAAGATATTTCAAGAATTTTAAATATGACCTAGCCTCTAGATCAATTTTGGCCCATAGACTAAAGATAAGCTTCACAAGGATCTTGATCAAATGAAAAATTGACAAGTGTCACAATCTTAAGAAACTTGACTTGGACACTTATTTTATCTTTGAAACAAGTGAAAGACATAAAGGTGGGCCCAAAAATTAATTTGGAAATATATTTTTTATTTTTAAAATGACTAATCATTTAAAGACGTTAGCAAATCATTCATAGTGCCATAGAGGAAAAAGAGGCATGTGCTCACGACACTTTCTACACATAATAGTTATATAAAATATGATCCTCCATGAGTATTTTATAGACTTTTAGAGGTTATACCTCATTTAATAATCATTGGAAACTTATTATAGCCTATTAAAACCATTAGGGTGTAGTCCACATAAGACCTCTCTTAGGTGATACTTAGTGGGCCATGGAATTCCTTAATGTGTTATCTATTATAGAACAAGAAATATTATGACATAAATTGGTTTTACCATTGTGTCCATGATTTTCAATATTGGGACCTCATGCCTCTTAATAGAAAGGCCCATCTCTCCCTTCTATATATTATTATCTATTATGTTAGAAGGGTCAACTCTATTTATAAAAAAATAATGTGAGAATAATGTAAAGTTCATTTTATGCACAAATGTATTTGGTTTCCTTAAATGTATTCCACTTTATTTCTTATTTAATGTATTGACACCATTTATATAGGACTATAACTTGTGATTTTATCTAGAGTATGAATTAACTAGGATGCGCTTCTACTATTTTGTTAGGTTCTTCAATTCTTTTTGTTTATTTGAATTTTGTAAGGATCTGGGTAATTAAATTTAGATTTTTTTAGAGTTAATTAATTAAAGGTGACATATAATTAATCATTTTACCCTTTTCCTCAGACTTTCTCCATTTTTTTTGGAGCCTGAGGCATCATGAAACTTAGTATATAGTCGTGCAACTATAGCTAGGCACATTTTGATACTAGAAGCATTTATGTTATCCCTTTAATTAGAATATTTTATTTATACCTTACTCTCTCTCTCTCTCTCTCTCTCTCTCTCTCTCTCTCTCTCTCTCTCTCTCTCTCTTTTGATATGTATTTGTGAACAATCAATCTTTCCATTTATTTATAAATAGTGAAGTGAATCAAAGTTGAGCTATGAAATTTAATATGTTACAATTGGTCTAGCTATAAGTGTATGAGTTTTTTGAGTTATTGAGAAAATTGGTATTGAATATTTAATGGTAGTACTACATTTATTCTATATATATTTTAAGAAGGATATTTAATGGATCCCCATACCTTCATTTCATGTCTTGTATTATATCAAAAAAAAGCTAAAATAAGTGGATTTAAGTCCCCAATCGATCCCCAAGCTCACTCAATGCATCTAATCTAATAGATGTAGTTATGACCAAGATCTTAGACTGAACAAAAGTATAAATTACCCTAAAATTAAAATTATGTTCAATAATTTGTATAAGTTACATACCATCCAATTAATCACTAATTTTATTTAACATAAGAGCACTTCTTATTTCATATAAAACAAAAAAATTATTGGCCAAACTATTAGTTTATTGGGTTATGGTAAATTTGATCAAGTAGAACATAAATTTACCAAATTTTCAAGCATTATACCAAACATCAAGGTTCCTAATCTCTCTTCAATAATTTTATGATCTTTTATAACATGAGTTACAAAATCTTGGGATATGTCTTCATCTCTAGTAGAACATTTGAGTTTGAGAACAACATTGTCTATGAGAAAATCAATTCTATCTTTAGGTCCTATATAATTGATGGTGATTTCATTATCATCACTATAATATCCCTCTTCCATGGCACTATATTCCTCTGAGTCACTAAAATATAATTAGTATGAACTATGGGAATGTATAGATCTGCATGCTTTGAAAAATCACTCTCTTCCCAATGGAATGTAGTATCCTTTTTGCTCGACATCTGCTAAGGTTTTATATCCATAAACTAAATAAGGTAATTATAATTTTCCATCCAATACTATGTCAACACTGACAATAAAAAACCATCTTCCTATGTATCTAAAATGTAGTATCATTTTTATCATATGCACTCTACCTTCTAGAAATTGTGTCATCTGAAAACAAGTCCATATGATCATCCTCTTAAAATGCAAGATACATTGATGGTATAGTACCAAAAAAATAAACATGATCAAAGTAAATCTATAAAATAATATTTAGATATAAAACTTAAACATAAATGTGAGATGAAATTAAAAAATGTATAATAATTTTTAAAATTTAATTTAAGACTCATATAATAAGGATATATGGGTTGCTAGGAATAAATTTGTATTATATAAAAATATGAAGAATATGTGAACAAGGTGATATGCAAAAATAAATAATATATGATGTAAATATGATCTCATTGTACTATCATGAAAATAATGGAACATTATCATCATTAATTATTGATAGATATAATTAAGTTTGAAACATTTGAAAAAAATTAGTAATGACATCTTTATTATAAATTACAGAGGTTCCTTCCTTACCCACTCAAGTTTAAATTCCAAACATTCAAAATCAGTGGATTGAATTATTGGAATTTAAGAGTGAATTGTGCCAACATACTTAATGACTATAAGTGTTATTTGAAAATATATAGTTTATCATTAAAAAATGACATAAAACCATATAAAATAGTTGACTATTAAAATAATAGCATTTACCTACAAAGAATAGTTAACTATGTTATTGGAAATTATCTATATATCTATTAATCACACACACATACACGTGAATGTATGTATATATGAATATGTGTGTGTGTGTGTGTGCACGTGCATGCGTGCACACATGCGTGTGTGTGAATGTGCATGTGTGTGTGTGTGTGTGTATGTGTGTGTGTGTGTGTGTGTGTGTGTGTGTGTGTGTGTGTGTGTGTGTGTGTGTGTGTGTGTGTGTGTGTGTGTGTGTGTGTGCGTGTGTGTGTGTGTGTGTGTGTGTGTAGACATATACAAATAAATATATATGTACGTACATATATACATACATACATACATACATACATACATATATATATATATATATATATATATATATATATATATATATATATATATATATATATATATATATATATAGATGTGTGTGTGTGTGTCTACACACACACACACACACACACACACATATATATGTATATATGTACGTACATATATATTTACGTATGTGTGTGTATTTTCTATAATATTTCTTAATTTGAGGATGTTTTAAAAAGGGCTATCAGATGATGTTTTTAATAATATTAATAAAAATATTTTAATAGAAATATTTATCTATGGACCCATAACACTAAAACAATATATCCGTGGATCACTAATTAATGTAATAATTTAACTTCAAAATATGGTTGAATAAACTTCTAATAAACTATGATAAATTGATTCATCTCAAGGAAATCTCCTACAAAGCCACAAGTTACAATATCAAATTCAAATGGAATGTATGATATCACATACCATTGGGAAGAAATTAACTCCCATGATTTATCCATGACTAACCTTGTCTTGGTGCCTCATGGCTATTATATTGTCTCAAATAAATTTTAAATTCATTTTCAAACATAATACCAATGAAAATTAAATATATGGAATTCTCTATTCCCTCAACACTTGAATCTGTAAATTTTATTATTAGGCCATAAATCTATTATAATTGTAGCTCCCATTCAGAATTAAGTTCCCTCTTTATTATCATTCAAAATAAACCATGAATATAATGAAATAATTTTTGATTTGGTAGCTCTGCATGGGGAATTCCCTCATTACACAACCATTTACGAGAATAAGATCAAAGTGACAAAGGAGTATAATGATGATGATGATTTGCTCTTGATTAAAAGAATGAGATTATGATGTCCTACTTTATTGATGTTTTTGTGATACCATGAATTTCCTAAGGTCACCTAAATGGGCACCCAAAGATGACAAAAAATATTTGTGAAGACTTTAACATTCTTCATATTAATTATATTAATGGGTTTAGGCATTATATATTAAAATTTTTACCTACCCATGTATCAAACTATTAATATGAAGCCTATGCCAAGTATATCATCTAACAAAAAAATGAGGTATGTAAAATTACGTTATGGTGGTTATTAGCTTAATACCCTAACCACACCATTATAAGTCTATAAGGAGGAGAAATAATAACACCTCTCCATTTACTAACAACCTGTGTCCCAAATCCACAATAATTTTATCAAATAATAATTCATTTCAAATCTTCAATGAACAAAATTATGCAACAACTTGACTTTACATGATGATGCCATATGTCTTGATCTTGCACTACTATGTGTTTGTAAAAAATTTAAAAGGGTAAAAACGAGAAAAAAAAAGTCTAAAATGACATGAATTTGTCTGATGATGTCACATGTAATATTCTCACACTTCAATGCATTAAAAAGGTTTAAAGTGGGTAAAATGTGAAAAAAATGTTCATGATAATGCAGCTCTATGAAATGATGCCATGTCTCACATTATCACTAATTTAAATCATAAGATGCACATAGAATGTATTGATAAAAATTTATAGTGTCAATTTAGGTGATGTACTTCCATGTGGTACTCAAAATTTTTAGATGCATCATGTAACACCATGATAATTCAAATGATCTCAAATTAATTTTAATTTCCATTTGAAATTAAAATATAATCAAGATTGAGTATTCATAACTCCTATGAAAATTTTATTATCAAACATGAAACCTATCATAATAATGTCCTCAACCCAAATTGAAACTCTTCCTTAGTTGACTATTAAACTAATGACATTTACCTAAAAATAATAGTTGACTCTTTTATCGGAACTCATTGATGTATAATCTATTAATCACATAAAATAAAAATACATTGATAGATACTAATTAGTGTTCATGGCCCATTCAAAAATATAATAATTCAAAATCAGATCATATTCATAATTAAAATAAATTAAACATTATAATAAATATGTTTCTTTTATCTAATGTTTCTTCCTTTGACTATTAAAATAGTATTAGCATTTGAAGGGTGATTATGATTAGATAACAATCATAAAAACATTTAGGGAAAGGTTGCAAATTTAAAGGGCATTCGAAGGGATTACAAGTAAGACTTTAATTTGATGATAAACCTTGGAGAGAATATGGAAAAAATATGATTATTATATATTCAACATTGTCCTTTAAAAGTTATGAAAACCATATTTAAAGAAGTTCTTGATGCTACTTTAGTACATGTTGCTTAAATATTTTTATGTTGTATTTTTTTTTTTGCAATTTGAATATCTTATAAAATATAAACTAGGATATATTAAAATATAATAGGATGGGATTTTATAAAAGTATTAAATTGACATTAGATTATTAAATAGGCTTAATATCATAAAAAAAAATGTGAAGCTATTTTTTTAAAAATGTTACTATAACACTTACAAAATACTCAAAAATTTTCACATTCATAAATAAAAAATCTAAAATGCCATAAATAAAAACAAAACAAAATATATGGTAAAAAATGTAATGATGAAAAAAAAAAAAAAACAAATTGATCACAATCCTATGGTCCTATGCATTATGTTGTTTCATAAATATTATTAAAATACTTTCATCTATTTATATTAGAAAAATATAACATAAAAAAAAATTCAAAAAAATATAAATTTAGATAATTCATATTCTTGTATATATAATAAACATGGACTCTCTAAACTTGTTTCATAGCATTATAAATTGTAAAACCACCAAATCTCTCGTTCAGATATATATATATATATATATATATATATATATATATATATATATATATATATATATATATATGAACTAGAGATTTGATGGTTTTACATATACATACATACATATATATATATATATATTAGAGATTTATATATATATTAGAGATTTATATATATAATATATATTATATTATATATATAAATCTCTAATATATATATATATATATATATATATATATATATATATATATACATACATACATAAGATTTGATGGTTTTACATATATATATATATATATATATATATATATATATATATATATATATATATATATATATATATATATATATATATCTGAACTAGAGATTTGATATATATATATATATATATAATTTTTTTCTCACAATTTATATCATAAAAGTTGGGGTGGAGGATGCATGAATAATTATCACTATAGGAGGGCCTACGTGGATCATTCACTTAACACCCTTCTCATAGTGATTTCACAGGTATGATGAATGATGTTGTACAACACCCTTTCTTAATAGATAAATCATGGAAGAGTGATGAATAATTGGGTATAACCTTGTGATTGATAGCCATAAATAAATTAAGGAAATCAAGAGTGTTAAAATCTCATATTCACTATATGATGAAATTGATTTCTCCTAACACTAACCTTCTAAAAATAACTTTCACCAATTAGAGAATGTGTTGGAAATCATATGTATAATAAAAAATAATAACATAAATTTAAAGATAAAATTGAAAAATAGAAAGAAATTAATGAAATCCTTGAGAATTAGACATTGGTAGTTTATTATCTCATTTGACCATTTACATTTTCATTATTCAAGATTTTTATAGAATTAATACTCTCATCAGGGCCTACAAACATGTAAATGTTTAATTTTTGGATAAGGTATGCTATGTAGATGTCAAAATAACCCAAAGCCCATGGTTTGTGAACATAGGATTTACTAGTGCCATAGAAAATAAAATTACCAAATTAATATTTCAATTTAAAAAATTAGATAGAAAATTTAATGGGAAATAAATCAGAGGTCCTTTGATTGGATAGATGTAATGGGCATCATCCTTTTGTTGGATTTAATTAAATTTGTAATGCAAATTTACATGAACCCATTATGGCCTTTGGCTACAATGAATCCTAGTCTAGATGGATTTTTTTTAAATGATTATGGGCTAAAGCATTGTTTGCTTGCCCATGTTCACAACCATTCAAGTATTCTTTGTCTATATTTCCAACAAATTGATATACTTTTATAAACCCTATTAGCCAAAATTATTGGGTTGTTGTTATTTGAAACATGGAAGACTAGTGATGAAGATTGAGCCTAGAAGCACATAAATCATAAATTAAATGAATTTTATCTAATTTAGTAATCCCCTAATTAATGCATATCATAGGGAATTAGGAATGTGTGGCTTATAATTCCATTTTACCACTATTATATTTATTTTTATGAATCAATCTCTATGTACAAGTAATATTCTCACTAGTATGTTTTGACATTCAAAATTTCTCCAAGATTTTAACATAAATGAGTATAAGTAGTTTTCTATTTTATAGAAGTTAAAACAAGTCGTAAGCTATGCTTGGATTTCCATAATATTTGAATGGTATGTAATTGGCCTCATAATGTATTAATATATCTTAATACCATAAATTTTATAGATGAAATCCCTTATTATAAGCTCTAAAAATTATGATAGCATCCAATTTTGAAAATGGATGCACTAAAATATCGAATTATTAGTGTATATTCAACAACCTATTTTTAAGTTTCTTATTTTCAAAACCATGATATATGGGGATTTGTATTGCATTTGATTTAAATATAATGTTATTGTAATTAGTATATAGGTAGCATTATCCCTTCCAATATATGTAAGTAATAAGATAAGTGTGTCTGATGTTGTGATAAGAATATGGATGGAGTTCTCTACATATGACAACATCTGAGCTAAATGCATGGAAAACATACATGGAGTATCTATGTTTATTATACTTTAAGTTGAGAACATTCATAGAAATGGAGATTTTTTAAAATAAAAATCTATAGTAGGAGATTGAATCTTCAAAGGTAGAATAATGACATGCTTGTGAACTAGGGTCCAACAACTCAAATCTTCTCTCTTTTTTTGATTACTTCTTCACTCCTTTGGGTTATATTTTCTAGTTTGGGACTCCATTTATTTTTTTGTTCATGTGGATACATACATACATACATACATACATACATAAATACATACATATATATACATATATATATATATATATACATACATACATATATATATATATATACATATATATATATATATACACATATATATATATATATGTACATATATATATATATATATATATATATGTACATATATATATATGTATATATATGTAAACATATATATATGTATATATATGTACACATATATATATGTATATATATGTACATATATATATGTATATATATGTGTATATATATATGTATATATATATATATATGTATATATATATATATATGTATGTATGTATGTATGTATGTATGTATATATATATATATATACATACATACATACATACATACATACATACATACATACATATATATATATATATATATATATATATATATATATATATATATATATATATATATATATATATATATATATATATATTCAATTAACTATTTAAAATAAATACACTTTTTTGTCGTACTCCATCGTATTGTATGTTTAGGATTTTGTCCCCTATATTTTTTTGAACCCCTATTTTACTTCCCTTTAATTCACTAAGAGTTGATATGGGTGTGGATCATGAATGTTTTAATTTTTACATTTGTTTTATGATACTATATATTTTTTGTTTGTTTCCTAACATTATATATATATATATATATATATATATCAAAAATATGTTTGATACCATGAATCATTATCAATACCACGTATTTTGTATATAGATATATGATTTTTCATTCTAATTTTACTCAATTTACCACCATATATAATTAATATTTAATATAAATAAACATTTTCATTAATCTACATTGTCAAATCCTATTAATAATACTTAGTTTTTATTTGTGGAATTTGATTTTTAACCACCAAATTATTATTTCAACAAACTGGATATTAAAATTAAACTTGGATATTTTTAGGTACACCCTTTTACAAGTTTTTTAATACACATTACTAATTAAAAAAATCAAATATTAAAATTAGACTTGTATATTTTTGAGTAAAATGTATTTCTAAAAGATTTAAATATATAATGCACATTACCTTATCCAAGTGTCTAAGTATGAAACAATTCAACACAACTATATATAAAAATAATAGCAAAGATTAATAGACACATTTTTTATTTTTGAAAATAATTGTTGTTCCTTTATGTGAGATGATTTGAAGTATAATAGATACTAAAAATGATGTGTGTGGTTGTCTGATGTCATGGTTTGATCATGAGATTACACGAGTTACATTTTGTACTTAATATTCAACCCTAGA
>JARHVA010005079.1:0-127500 GCA_037957365.1 Torreya grandis
ATTTTCCTGACTATCTTTCTGTATTTTTCTTTTTAGATATTTTGCATGAGTAAAGATGCAATTTTGCAAGATAAATTCAAATAACAAATAAACCACAGTAAATCTCTTAACTGGAAAATCAGTGCTCTTATTATTCTTCAGAATGATTACAATAATGAATTTCTGGCACGCATATAAAAGAATACAAACATCGTCTCAAAACCTGATCTTTTGCAAATCTGGGACGGCTCTAATATAGAAGATCTTTATATGTGCAATATCTGAATCAAAACTATAATGAAATAAATACCTGGAATCCCTGTGATAACTTCTGTGTGAAGTTATCTCTCAAACCTATAAACCTCTATGATAGCTTTTGGATGAAGTTATCTCTCAAATTGGAAATAGATCGGCTAATATCTCACAACCTCTGAATCGCACACAATGAAGAGTGGACGTTCTTCAATGCAAATAGAATCCTGGAACCCTTGGCTCAGTCTTCACAGAAGAATTCTTAACAAGAATCAATATCAATAATCAATCATGAATCTCAAAATCTCTCCCATGAGAAACCCTTATACCCTCCAAAAATGTGTGTTTCCAAAATTAGATTTTCTTAAATTAGAATTAGGCTTTCTTAAATTAGAATTAGGGTCTTAAAATTAGACCAATTCTTAAATTAGAATTAGGGTCTTAAAATTAGACCAAATAATTAATTAATATCTAATTTAAAAATAGACCAAATAATTAATTAATTAATAATTAATTAATGTCTAATTAAAATTAGACCAAATAATTAATATTTGATTAAATCAATCAAATATTAATATCTCCCTTAATACATGTTAGATCCTCAAACTGTCTGAAGTTGGTGAACCAGGGAGTGATTTTGCACATGATCATGCCATAATAGGGATGGTCTGTTGAGTGCCAAATATCCCTAATGACTAATAGTCATTCTTTCTGGCATTGTGATCATTTATTTAAAAGCACAATAAAATAACTATGCTCTAATACAAATGATATGACATTTGTGGCCTACAAACATGTGTGATGAACAAACCTATAATAAGAGGTACATTGTGAAGTTATACAGTGGGTGTGTTATGTTACCCTTCATAAAGAAACCTAAAATATATTCAATTAAAGTGGATTTCATAAAAAATATGAAATTTAACTTAAATTCAATTGGAATGAATTGGGGAGAAATATAGAGATGTACAATGAAACAACAAGACTAAAAAAAATTATTCTAGTGATAAAAGGTTGAATAGTTTTTTTTTGATTAAATGAGATTAAAGGCATGCATACAATTTCATATGAGAGAGATTAAATTCTTAAAGTATTTTATTTCTCACTAAGATTTTATATCTCATAAATCCTAGACTGGATGTACATGTTACATATTCATATAAATGATATGACAAGAAAGTAAATACTACAAATAATTAGAAAGAGAATAGTTGTATGTCATTTCATATTCCTATTTTATGGTGTTTAAACCTATTCCAAATGCATGGTAGTTAAACTACTCTTTTAGATTAATGCTCTAATGGAAACCCTTACATGGCACAAAGCTAAGAAGTTCTACCTGGAAATCCTAAAGGTAAAAAGATATGAATTACACATGGTTTTCATGAAAGATAAATATATAGATGAGGTATAAATTATTTCATATAGTTTTTTCTGTGTGCGAGTCTTGGTAAAAAATAATTGCAATACTTTTATGTGCATGCAAGGGAGGTAGTAAGAAGGAATCCAAGAAAAAATTACATAATAACACAAAAGAGTAATGTGAATGAATATTTATATACACATGAATCATAATTCCAAAATGAAATGATTATATGATATACATCATCAATTTTATATCTTATATAACCCATTATTCATATCATTCATTTCTTTAAATTTTGTGTTTAAAATATTTATCCCACATTTCAAATTGAGAACAACACACCATCTATTTATCTTATCCAAGCTCTAAACTATAATGATTTAGAAAACTTATATCCATATAAAAATAGAATTTTAGAGGTTGACACTATAAGGCACATAATGCAAACATGCAAAGACTATCTAAGACTAATAATGTGCGAGTAAGACATAAATTTCACTAAGATACTTATAATTTAGATTATCAATATCAAGCACATTGGAAATTGAATAATGCGCAAGTGGAGAAAACATAAGTGAATAACCTATGACCTTGAACGAGACATAAGTGAAGATAAATGAATAAATGACATTTCATTAAATAAATGGAAATTATTTAACTATGCTAAGTAAAAGTTGAAATGTCAATAATAGGTGTGTTGTTTACTATGTACGATGACAATAATTGGTGTGTTGTTTACTATGTCCAATTAAAATAATTGGAAAATAAAGTTTGAATATTATCTTGATAGGAAAGATCAAAAATCTCAATATAAAACCAATGGAGGCAAAGAGTATCTTTCAAATATTTCACAGCAAGTAAGAATACATGAGGATTCATATGAATAAAGATGATGACACATGAAATTAATAACACACATGTACGAAATGAAATATCAATTGAACTTCCAAAGAATTAATTATTTTAATTTGAATCAATAATCTAATTAAACATCTTAAACATATCAATGTATCTCGGCTTTGTTTAGAATTAAAAATTAATAAATATTCTTTTTTTAAATCCATAATACTATTTTCATGTGATATTATTTTAACTTTAATTTTATAATTTTTACTTAATTTTTTTCAAGGGGAGAAGGTCTTTGATTTCATACTTTGAATAATTGTTAGGATTATAATCTTAACTTCTGTATGAATCATAACTTCTTTGTTGATGATTCTTATATAATAAAAATAGCTAATTGAGATGAGATCAAAATGAAGTGGTCTTTTAATGTTGATTACTTATTTAAACAAAGCAAGATTTATGACATGTTTGCACATTGTTTCATACAAAATAGCATATTATAATAATAATTGTTGGTATTATAACCCGTGATAATATGGGCTCTCCTTTCTACCTAAACACATAAAACTTTTATAAATATTTTTTATTTATTTTCATGAACTATACATGCAATCGGGAGAGAGACATGATTTTTCATTCAAAAATGAAAGAATAAAGAGTATCATGAACATACATGTTTACTTTACTTATGTATTTAATATTTAATTTTTAAAAATTGTCTTAATATTTATAATATCATATTTTAGATATATAAATTCTAATATAATTTATATTCTCTGCAAATTATCAAACAAATCTTCCATATTCTTAATAAATAAAAAATCACATATATATATATATATATATATATATATATATACTTTTTTTTCTTTCATTTTTATTTCATTTACGCATTTTCCTTTTGACATGTGTTTTTTAAGTGTGTTTTTACATGTATCCATACTAAAATTAACATAAAAGTGATAAGATAGTGGCGCCAATCTATTTTACCACTTTCCTTTCTTTCACGGCCCTCTTCACCGTCCTCTCACAACTCATCAAGAAATAACAACTTGCATGTTTGCTAAACATGAAGTAATATTTTATCTAAATTAGATATCTCGCAAGAGGGTTGTAAATATTTATCTTTGTCTTGTGCATTGACGTTATGCTAATAAAACATCTTTATTAGAAATGAGAAAACCCTCTATGACCTATGTTCAACGTAATTCCAATTTGGTCATGGTAATTCCTCCTTGGTGTAGGTATAGTTTGAAATATAATTTTAATAAGTTCCTTTATGTATTAAACATGAATAATGTTTAATGATTATCATTTTGTTAGATGATTTAAAATTTTATGAGAGATTTTGGAGATCTCAAATTGGGTATGAAGTAGTTATGTTATTATGGTTTAAATTAGACAATTTAGTTTATATGTTTTACATATATAAAAATACTTAAATGTAATTGGAAGTAATTTTAATTTTTCTCTTTTGTTTTGCTATTCTAATTTATGTTTTTAATTAATCTTTGTACTTATGCTCTTAACTAATCTTTATTTATCTTTAATTTTTTATTTAATTAGTTTGTATTACTCTTTTTATTTATTTATTTTAAAATTTAAATATTTTTTATTTAGATTTGTTAAACATTGTGTCAGGGTCTTTGTTATCTTATAGTAATAGTAATTTTATTTATCTTTAAAAGATGATGTTAGAAAGATTTTTCCTTTCACAATTATAACATCAAAAGTTTATTTCCAATACCATAATTGTAATTTATACCTTTCAATATAATAACTACTAAAAAAAATTATTATATTATGCATTATAATTTTATATTATATAAACATATACAATTATAATTATAATTATTTTTTTGTCAAATAATTTAGAAAAATTACTATAACCCATTTCTCAATAGATAAAACCAAAAACGATTTAATAAAATTATAATAAAAAATTATATACATATTTCAAAAATAACTATACTAAAATGAAAAATCTTCAAAAATAAAAATAAAACTAAAAAAAAAACCTTTACAAAAATAATCCTTAAAAAATAATTAATCCAATGCCTAATCATCAACATCGTCCTCCAATGGTGCCCTCATTTTCCTTCGTCAATCACTTACATTCTTTACATGACCCTCACGACGCTAAAAGTTCGGGTACGCAAATACTGTCCTCTTCCCCTAAACCAGTGGCGGCATGAACGGGGATTGCTATTCAACGGAATAAGCCGACAGCCTCAACTCACTCGTGTTAGGTGTAAAGGGGACATCTTCTTACGCGAGAATAAGACGTCCGCAAATTATATGATAAGGTGAGTGGGTGACTCGTGTTATATTAACCACGGGGGGACCTTCGAAAAGTTCCAGTGGACTTTCATGGCCTGCTTTATTTTTATTCTTTGATAAATAGAAATGTTTGGTGTCCTGAGTTCCATAGAAAACTGTAATGCAATATCACTTATTTCTATCACCTGATCTTTGCGCATAGACTTCACGCCGTGGGGTTTGTGTTGCTTCTGTCTGTGGAAGTTTTTAGCTTAGAGGAGGAGCTGCAACTCACATTATTTTACTCGTTTTCTTTAAAGGGGTTTGTTTATTACTATCATGGATTGTGAGGGACCAAATGAGAGCCAACGTCGACGAACAGATGGCAATATAGATGGATTCCAAGAATTTTTAGCTCTGGTGGACAAAATCCAGGCATTGCTAAAACTTTTCAAACAGAAGTGTGTGGCTTGCAACTCTGCAGGTAAGACACCTGCGTCTGAAAATGTGGATGGCAACGTTACCAAACGTCAGAATCCATGGAAGCCGTCATTCGAGTGGGAGGATTTTTCTAACCTCCCCCGTAAAGATGACATCTTTACCCAAAGGGGTTTAACTTCTTCAACAAAAGACAACGCAAGCGCTTCAGTGGTGTCCCAAACTACAGATGTTGGAACTGATAAATTTATTCGTGTGAGGAATTTTGACTTGAATGTAGAGGCCATCTCAGAAGATCACGAGGAACACGGTGACTGATGTGTAAGAGTTAATATGATGTATTTATCACAGGTTTACTGGTTTAGTTTAAAACTTGCAACAAATCTTAGCATTACAGATGTAATTTTTTCGGTCGGTATATTAATGTTTTTTAATCAATGTTTAGCTCATATTCATTGATCC
The DNA here is from genome assembly GCA_037957365.1 of Torreya grandis. Lineage (NCBI taxonomy): Eukaryota > Viridiplantae > Streptophyta > Pinopsida > Cupressales > Taxaceae > Torreya > Torreya grandis. The sequence continues at coordinate 5,603 of JARHVA010005079.1, forward strand.
ATTATCATGAGATTCATTATTCTTTCTATTTTTAATGATGGAATCATTATGCTTTCTTTTTTCGATGATGGTTTACAAAATGTCATAAATTTTTTAGTAAAATCAATCTCATGAGAGTTATCTTTAAAGCTCTCTTTCCTAAATCTTAGCATGTTTGCAAATAAAAATATTCAGTAAGTAAAATCCTTTACACAGTTTTCAAATAAAATACATTTTTTAATAGTTTGTTTTTAAGATCTTAACATATTTGTAGAAATATCAAATCTTCTTCAGTTTTTTAATGTTATTTAGAGATTATAAGAATTTGTAGAATTGAATTGGTTTAATGGTAAAGGTGAAGAATTGTATTCCTAAAAAATAGGTTATATGTTCAAATCTTGCACAGGTAAAGTATGTATAACTTATATTAGAAGCATAATTAAGTGCATCTTACTTTTTGGAACTACGAAATAGTTTCGTATGCTGTAAGTGAGATAATGCATGTATGGTTTTTCTCTGAGTTACAAGATAATGACATATATTGTAAATAGGGTATAGTATATATACTTTGTATTTAAAACACAATTAAATGTTTTATACATATTGACAATAGAAAACAGTTTTATATACTGTAATCTATCTTACAAATATATATAATTTATTTCAAGTATTATTAAATACCCCTTATATATTAAAAGTAGGAGGTGATCTCATATATTATAAACTACTTTATAAATTATTTTAAATTTTTAAAAATTTCACATCATATAACAAATAAAGTAACGTAGAATAAAATCCTAAAATCGACACATGGTGGCAAACACACAACTTTTTTATGGGCATTACGCCCTCTGCTACACCACTTCTAACAATATACATCAGCAAAGCGTGAAATACTAATTTGATTTTAATTAAATTATTCAATAAAAACGTGTATAATTATATTTAAATGCACCAGCTTCATATTCTCTTTAAGATTCGTGTGCACAGGACCTCGGGCATAATACTCTTTTTAAACAGCGGCGCTTGGATTGACTTTTGTGTCCCCCGCGTTTATTTATTACTTTCAGATTATTGGCAAGAGACAAATATGAAATCATTTTATCAGCAATAGACAACGTTGTCCAAACTGTTCAGTCGTTTGTTCCCAAAATAAATGCGTTGTTCACACTGTTCTGTCGTATATTTTTTTTTGTAAAATAACAGCAAATAACGAGAAAGGAGTGTAATATAAGGGATGTGGTCTGTATCGTGTCTACTGTAAATTTGTAAAACTAAATACCATTCAGATATTAATTTTTAATATAAAATCATCACATAAAATAATAATCAGCAAGAAAAAAATAAAAAATAAAATTATCAAATATGAAACTGTTATTATAGTGGAGTCTCAATCTAGACTAAAGGGTGTGTTTAATTAAAAATTCAGTAATGGGTGTGTTTACTATGCACTGATAGTAATGTGTTGTTACTATGTATTATGAAAATATTATTAATCATAGTATTAAGCTAAAACCAAAGTTTGAATATTATCTTAATAACTTAGTAGGAAAGGTCAATAATTTCAATTAAAAATCAAGGGAGGCAAAGAGGATCTTTCAAATATTTCTAACTGCATAAGAATACATGGAGATTCATATGAATGAAGATGATGACACATGAGAAATTAATGGTTCACATAAATGCAACTAAACATCAATTTAACTCTCAAAGAAATAATTACTAGTGTTCGAATCAATAACATAATTAAACATCACAAACATATCAGTGTATCCAGGATTTGTTTTTTATTTAATTTTATTCAGCCTGAAGAATCAATAAATATTCCTTTTTGGGAGGCCATAATACCATTTTCATGTGCTCATTGTTTTTGGGTGCATGCCCTTTATTTCATGTGCAAGGATTACAGTCCTAACCTCTTTGTTGATGATTGTTAACCCAAAAAAAATAGATGATTAAAACAAGATAGAAATAGAGTGCTCTTCCATTGTTGAGTAGTTATCTAAACAAAGAGAAATTTATGCCATGCTTGCAGATTATTCCATACAGAAGGGCATATCAAGATGATAATTGGTGATATTACAAGCCATGACAATATGGGCTCTTCTTTTTGCATGTACATAAAACTCTTACAAATAATTGTCCTTTATTTTCTCGAACTACACTTTGGTAGGAGAAACATGATTTTTCCACTTGAAAAAAGAAGACCAAAAGGTATTCTGAACAGATGTGTTCATCTTATTATGTGTTTAATATTTAATTTTTTTTAAATTGTCTTTATATATATAGACAATTTAAAACAAATTAAATATCATATATATATAGTCTTTATTATGTGGTTAGCAATGTTACCAAACGTCAGAATCCATGGATGCCTTGATTTGAGAGGAAGGATTTTTCTAACCCCCCGCATAAAGAAAGCATCTTTAACCAAAGGGATTTAACTTGTACAAAAGACAACGCAAACGCTTCAGTGGTGTCCCAAACTACAGATATTGGAACTGAGAAATTTATTCGTGAGAGCAATTTTGACTTGAATGTAGAGGGCGTCCCGCAAGATCACGAGGAACACGGTGACTGATGTGTAAGAGTAAATATGTTGTTTTAATCACAGCTTTACTGGTTTAGTTTAAAGCTTGCAACAAATCTTAGCATTACAGATCTAATTTTTCCTTTCGGTATATGAAAGTTTTTTAATCAATGTTTAGCTCATATTCATTGATCCATTATCACGAGATTCATTATTCTATCTATTTTTGTTGATGGATTCATTATTATTATTATTATTTTTTTTCCGATGATGGTTTACAGAATATCATAAATTATTTAGTAAAATAAATCTCATAACAGTTATCTTTAAAGCTGTTTTTCCTAAATCTTAACATGTTTGCGAATATAAGTATTCAGCTAAGAAAATTCTTTACACAGTTTTCAAATAAAATACATTTTTCACATAGTTTTTGTGTAAGATCTATTTTCTAGACCTCAAAATATTTGCAAAATTATGAGGTTTTCCTCCGTTTTGAGAGTCGTGCATAGCAAGCGTTGTAAAGGGATTGTAAGAATTCATAAACTTGAGTTGGTTTAGTAGTGAAGGTGAATAATTTGTATTATTTAAAGGGAGGTTATAAGTTCAAATTTTCCATGAGTAACGTATGTGGGTTTTCTATTTGGAACACAGTTAAGTGCATTTTATGTATTGGGATTACTAAATGGTTTCGTATGTTGTGAGGTAATGTATATATACTTTGTATCTAGATTATGAGGTGATGTCAAATGTTGTAAGTAAGATAAGGTATGTATGCCTTGTATTTGAAGCACAACTAAATGTTTTGTACATATTGGCAATAAAAGGCAAACTCATATACTGTAAATTACCTTTAAAATATACGTCGTATGTTTTAGGTATAATTAAATGCCTCGTACATACTAGAAATAAGAGGTGGTCTCATATATTATAAACTACCTTGCAAACCATAACCAAACTACTTTACAATGTAAACCTTTAAAGGTTTCCATTCCATAGAAATTTCATGGTAATTCATTCTAAATTTTCAAAAGTTTCACATTATGTAATGAGAGAGGAAACAAAATGAGTTTTATTCAGGTAATGGAAAATAAAATCTCAAGCTCGGCACATGGTGGCAATCACACCATTCTATCATGGGCAGTACACCCTCTACTATACCACTTTGAGTGGCATAGATCTAGGGATTTATGGAATATTTATTTTATTTTAATTAAAATAATGAATAAAAATGTGTGTATTTATATTTAAATACACCAGCTTCATATTGTCTTTAAGACATGTGTGCATAGAACTAGTTGAAATGCTCAGTGACCTCAACCATAGTACAATAACGATATGTATGGTAAAATAATTATATGTATTTCAGATATATAATAAAATATTTATAATTATATGAATAATAATGAGATAAATAACTACAAGGGTAATATGAATGTTTTTGGTTTAGTAAGTGCTTATATATTTAAAAAATAATCATATTATTAAGTAATTAGGGTTTATAGAGAAATTTTTACATTTGGTAAAATAATGATATGTATGTTAAAATAATTATATGTATTTTATATATATTATAAAATATTTATAATCATATGAATAATGATGAGATTCATAACTAGAAAGTTAACATGAATGTTGTGGGTTTATTAAGTATTTATATAATTAAAAATTAATCATATTATTAAATAACTAGTAGACATATCTTAAATAAACCTAAGTAAAATATATCCATAGATATCTTTCACGAGGCACCTATTGTACTAATATCAAAATTCAATATGATATAGGTACATAGAGAGTGATATTTATCAATATATTTTGCATAGACTTATTTAAGATATGTATGCTAGTATTGTTTAATGTTTCGTATTAAATTGTTATATGGTATGAATGTAATGTGTTAATATGACTCATGTGGAGATGACTATATAGTTATGTTTTGTGCATCCATACATATGTACATTTTCATAGGAGACATAAATTAGTTACATGTATCTTAGGTAGTTTTTCGTATTATTCTCTCACATTTCAAAGGTATACAGTTTTATGTGAGTTAAGAATTTATGAGATGAATATTTTTGTGTGCATGTGGAAAAGGGAGTTACCCATATTTACACATTATCTTTGATATAATATACATATATATGACATTGAGTAGAGTTATTTTCTAAGAAATAGATATATTTTATGACATACCAGCATGATATGATTGTCCATATATTTATAAAGATGTTGTAAAATATTATTGATAAATATACTCATTATTTTATCTCATTTTGGAAAAATACTATGATTTAGGAATTTAACTCAAGAGAGGATGGTTAGTATGGTGTTAGTTCCAAAATAAAAACAAAATGAAAGAAACATACTAACTAGCATAACATCTCTAGGCCTAGACACTAAGGAGAGCTTTGTTTAAAAAAATAAATGACAAACACAAGTAAAAAATAAGGAATAATACACAAGAATTCCTTCACCTTCTTTGGATGTTCCAAATGACTTTGTAGTAGTGGTTTGTTCAGATTTGTGCTCATGAAGTCCTTGGCAATGAAATCTTGGCTACCTCTATCTCTCTTTGGCACCTTTAGCTTGTGGCTTGGCTTGGTTTGGAATAAATTTGGCATGGTAATACTAATTGCTTAAAGTTTTGTAATCAATTTTGGATTATAAATTTACATAATTATGTCTTAGAAATGATGTTCAAGGCCTTTATATTTATACATTTTTAAGAATGTCTAGAATCAACCTGAACCATCCATCCAGAGATTTGGATGTGTTGTTGAGGACTAATTTAATTTTTGGAATTATGTTTATAATTACCCTCATCATGACATTGGAATAAAGTGAAATTAAGAGGCATGGAGGGCATCATAGGAGATATTAATGAGGCATGGAGGGCATGAATCCTAATATTTATGGCATTTATGGTCTAGGGATGTCTTTCAAAAAAATGAGATCACCTAATGATGAAGATATTCAATACTCATTTCCAAAAATAAGTATTCAACAAGTTTCTATGGAATTCATGATTAGGTCTTAATTTGGGTTAATTAGATCTTAAGCATGATTAAGCACATTATACGCAAATTACCCAAATTGATCAGAATGCCTTGTTATTGGTTCAAAATTCAACTGAATTGGAATTGAAAGTCACTATCAAATTCGTTGGATCCGTTATCCCATCTAGGATGTTAGAAAAAAATGAAGGCATGTGTCTTGTTCAAGAGATTTGATAGGAAAGATCAATCCAAAGCACCCAAGTGCAAAATTAGCATTTTGACTCGAAATGATTTGATCAAAGTTAGTTGGTCCATAAATTATATTACCCTATTTAGGGATACCTTGGCCAAAATCAATAATTGAATATGTTAGTTTAACATCATTTAGAAATTTTTTTATATTTTTAGGCCAAATTGTGCATTTTAAGTGAAAATTGGCCAAAAAATTGGTCGGAGGTTATCGGTGGCTAGTTTTAGGTGTCTAGGTTTGCCCTTATTTGGGAAGGCATTTCAAGCTATAATCACAATAAAATATTTTCAAAGAATGAAAAGGACATGTATGGCGACAACTATAATGATGATAAACTAATTGTATGATGCCCTCTTGAGGGAACAGTTGGCACAAGTAGGTCAGCAAGCAGTCCCTAAAAAATAAAGAAGTGAAATAAGGAGACCAAAGAAAGGAAAGATGATGGGGTGAAAACATAATGATACTAAAAAAGTAGTCAAAATCATTAAGAATGCAAATGGGACTGTGCACAATGGTTTGTCTAAAGGTAGTTATAAACATTATACAATGATAGTGGCAACATTGTATCATAGCAAAATGATTTTCCCAAAGGTGATTATAATCATTGAAAAGATAGAGCTGCCCCAATTAGGATAGACATATAAGAGAATAACATGCCCCTTTATGGGTAGAAAAGGTAAAGTGGTGACAACATAATGATTTACCCAAAGATGGTTATAATCATTGAAAAATGTAGGTGGGACAATATGAAATGATTTGCCTATAGGTGTTTATAATCATTGCACCCCAATTATGGAAAACATGAAAAACTTGGTTGAGGAGGATGATAACTTAACATAGAGGGTAATGATGAATTGAAACAACCTACTGGTAGGGAGATGCTCATTTGAACTAATAAAGGTTAAAATTCCTTCATGGTTAATTACTCTATTTGGGATATGAGTGGGAGCAAATCAAGATGTCAATGATGAAGAGATACCATCAGTGCTAAATAGACTTTTTGACGCTGAGGTTTGTTGTAGCACATGTCGATAGGCATCATGTTATATCATCATGAGGACATGGTTGAAATATTATAAGGACTGACTCCTACAATCTAAAACTCAATAGAAAATAATGCACCAATGATAGAAACCATGATGAAAATATAAACATATGAATATAGATGGATTAGAGTATAAGTGTGGGCAAGGAATCACTTGATGACCACACAAATAAAATCAAGTTAATAGTGTTGAAAGCAAATAAATAGACTAAGAAACAAAAAAAATAAGTAGAACTAAACAAACAAACAATTCAATAGAAACCCTATAAATATTGCCCTTAAAAGATAGGTGACAACTTAACAAACAAACAAAATGGGGGAATAAAAGAAAAGAAAGGGGGTGGCTGAGCTATCTCCATGTTTACTAAGCAAGTGGACACTGCCTACATACTTCTATGGATGTAATATCTAATAAAAAACTTCAAGCTAAATGTAGTTCTCCTAAGGAATGGGAATAATGTGATAACTAATGAAAAAAATAGAATGGATGTAATAGAATAAGAGAAATGGTCTTGAAAAATGACAAGTGCATGAGGGCCAAAAAGGATGGGGAAACTAAATGACAAGTGTTTTTTTTGTAACTTAGTAAGGGTTCCCTAAATCCTTAAAGCAAAGAAGTGCTCAATGTTTTTATTCTTTTGTAATGATTTTTCAAATATTTTTAAAATTATTTTGGAGTATCTCAACACAATTGAGAATGATGAGACACTAAAATGGATCAAGCTCTTAAAATAGTGAGAGAATTTAAACTAAGGTTTCTCAAAAAATGATGAGATCATGGCTTAGACTGCTCATAAAATTGTGAGATCATGGCTTAGGTTTCTCACAAAATGGCGAGAACGTAGGGAAAAGGGTGAGTGATCTGACCTCAATAGGTATTGAGCACTACCTACATAGTCTATGAGTAGAACCTCAAGTAATTGTAGTTTCACCCACATAAAAGGTGAGGAAAAAACCATTTAGGTCCCAACAATTTCTCAAATATAGCAAATGGCTAGTCAAATAAAAATAGTAATGGCAAGGTGATGTAGTAATGCATGGTAAACAAGTGTTTCCCTTAGTTTTTCTGTAGGTAGTTATAAATAAGATACAAAAACATAGGTCAATGATATTAATTTACCCATAGGTGGTTATAAGTAGTAGAAAGACTGCTGAAACACTAATTTGCCCATAAATAGTTATAATCAAGCTCACATAAACAAACTTGATAGGAAGAAAGATATCATGTGATATTAACTATCACACTACTTTCATAGATCGTCATTGTAAACATAAATTTGATAAGAGTAGAATCTTGATCAAAATACCCACAAAAAAAGTGTAAGAAGAACAAAGGGAAGAAAGACCAAAATAGGATTGGGTAGGATGACTAAAAATAGGCTTTGGTCTAGATAAGAATGGAATGATAGGATGGATAAAATGTTAAGAGGTTTTACCCCCAAGTGATGGGGTAAATGGTGAGAATATGTAATAATGACACAAGGATATCGAACAATAGTAATGGCATGACAATGAAATGGGATGGTACATGTTGTTGGCCTAGGTGTGGTTTTTGATTTTATTGTTCTTATTGATGGGGAGATGCATGTCCTAATCAATAAATTATACAAAAAAAATACTTGATCATATAAATTGCTAGCCCACACCTCATATAAATAGTTGATCTATCAAAAATGGCCTACTTATTTGGATGCTAAGAATATGTTTGTGTTCTTTATTAGTCATTGATTTTAATTCCTTCAAGTGTTGAGAGGAGGTATCCTTGTATCTTTTGCAAAGGAAAGTGTGGCCATGTATGGTAAACATGGATAAAAGTTAGATGATAGATTTATTTATGAAATGGAATGGTAAATGATAATGGAATGTACAATTATGGGGAAACAAATGAAGATCAAGGTTTTAGTCACATGTAATGTTACTGATGCCAAATTTGACATATTTTTAGTTGCAATGAGGTCAAAAAATTATTCTCTCAATATGACCACCAGATTTTTGTATTGTTTGATCTTGAGAGTAGCTACCATCTGATTAGGTTGTATGTTGGAAGCTATTTTTATTTGATTTTTGATTTTATCTTCATCAAGTAGTGAAAAAGTTTTGTGCTTAGTTATTGGTGCCTCAATAAGGTTATCACCAATGAAGTTATCTTTACTATCTCATAGTGCCTCTGAGAAGGTTTCACTAATAAATGCTGACCTCTAACTTTGATTGTCTTCTAGCACTTCTCAAAAAGTTTTACTAGAAGATGTTGAGTTCTGTCTTTGATTATCCCCTAGCACCTACAAAAAGGTTTCACTAGGAGAGTGTTCTTATGCTCTATGAATGTAGTCTTGGCCTCCTTACTCTTCTTTAAATACTATGTCACCATGGATGTAGTTTAACAAAGTGTCATTATGTCGATCCCAATCGACACTAGCGGGAGATGGAATGTAAATGATATGACTATTTTGGTTGATATTAGTGGCCTATTGAATGGTAATGGAATGGGTGTTGGCATAAAAATCCTTATAGAAGATACTAGGATAACTTGTGTTGAAACTGAAGTACTCATCCTCAAAAATTATAGACAGACTGAAACAATATTCAAATTGATCTGTAAGGCATGCATAACTAATTTTATAACAACCATAAATATATTCTTCATCTGAATCTCATTATAACTCAAGGGACTCTAACTCTGATGTTGAGACTAATTTTGATTCAAATTATGATGGTAAATTTGATGTCAGTTCAAGAATAGAACCTGACTGTAACTCTAATTCTTCATCTGATGGGTACTCTATTAAAATGATGTCTTGTTGGATGTTTAGTTTTGGATAAGAAATGGATTATGATGGAATAATGGGCTCCATAAAAACTAATTTGTCAAAGTGAGACTCCTCTACGATGGGAAATAGGTCAAGGGACAACTCTTCAAACACTGGCTTGTGAATAGGAAGCTCTTGAAAAATAGGCACATGGTTGAGGTAATGATTTTCCCAAAGTTGGTTATAAACATTATAATGTGACTTAGTAAAGACTGGCTCAATAGAGTGAGACTCCTTGATAACTAGTATAGGATATATAGGTGATGCATCACATGTTAAATTCTCACAAATGGTTAATTCAACAAAAACATCTTTGATTGGTTGGTTATTTTTGCCTTTGTTTCTAATGAGTTGGAAAATACCAGATTTGAACACAACTTGGTCTTTGAATGATTAGATGGGTTGATATTTTGATGGGAGTTGTTATAGATGATGAATGGCTCACGTTTGGATAATGGTAGGGCCTTGTGGACCATGATTGCTTATACAAATTAAAGGATAAAGTCTTGAGATGTTAACGATAAGGCGGTATAAAGATTGATTGCTTACACAAGCAAAAGGACTAGGTCCTAGAATGATGAAGGGGCATTGTAAAGCTTGGTTGCTTGTACAAGCTAAAGGACTAGGTCCTAGAATGATGAAGGGGCCTTGTAGAGCCTAGTTTCTCACACAAGCCAAAGGACTAGGTCTAGGAATGGTAATGGTATTCCTTATATATTGTGGAGCTTGATAGCTCGTATAATCGAAAGGAGGGTTAGGGTTAGCCAGTGATCAGATAAAAAATGACATCATGAAACTTTATTGCTTACACAAGCTAAAATATCCAAATATTCCTCATAAACCATATCATCCTAGTTGTGAGTTGGCTCATAAGTTGGTTCTTGACTTGTTCCATGTATTGATTATTGCAAAGAGGGTATGGATCCATATCCCAAACAACATTATATATAGTTGGGTCTTCAAAGTCCTCATCACAAGCCTCTTCATGCTAATCAAGGTCTTGATTTGGATTTTTTGGATTTTCACTATGTTCTCCATATAGAGTATTGTAGAGAGAATCATAAAACTCCTTAGAAAATATTTCTATATAGGGGTTCTTTGTGGGATTTTATGAAGCCATTATAGCATAAGTTAGATTTTATGTGACTCCACCATAAGTTTAGCTAGACATATCCACGTAAATGATGAAATCTCAAAAATAAAAAGTCTTTGAGTTCTATAAATTTTGAAAAGCTATGTCCAAAGGACAAATGGTTCAAGCTTAGTCTAACTTGGTCAAAGGGGTGGAGTTGTATCTCCAAAATGATTTGTGATAAGATTTGGCATAAAATAATATAGCTTGAAATGTCTAATGTCATATGCACAAAAGATCAAGTATCTGAATAAGAACCAACATGTCAAAGGTCTAGGTCAATGTGTTCTAAATAAGGTTTAAACTAGGAAGGGAAAAATTTAAGTTACTAGGTCTTTTATCCAAACATGGAGTCAAAAACCAAGCTCAAATAAATAGGTATGATGTGATTTGATTTAATATAACATGTTTAGAAATAATTTTTACAAAAACATGGCACATGGAATCAAACATAAACATGATCAGTTGGCATAAGGCATAAGACAAAAGGCTCTTTGAAGAAAGATTGTGTTTTCCTAAATAAAGGCAAAAACAATGATAAGGATAGGTGCTGAACAAATAACCCATCAATAGTTTTCAAATTTGGGTAATCAATTAATAAAAGTTATGCAACCTAAAAGAGAAATATCTATGTATCCACCCCATGAATTAAGTCCTAAATAGAAATCAATCAATGTTTGGATCCAAATTTAACAAGGTTAATTCAAAAATCAACCTTGAAAACTATGATTTGACCAAACAAGCTAGATAAGATTGGGCGTCATGACGGCACAAGACAAATGTCTAAATGGTGTACATGACATGGTTTAAAATAATAGTTTTTGGTGCAAGGTAAGCTAGCCTTGAAATAAATTGAGTAGCTTGATGACATAAACATGTTCAAATTGTGTGGTCAATGTTATGTTTACAAAAGACTAAAAAGGCTCAAAAATGCTTTGACATGATTTGGGTAGCATAACACTACCCTCCTCAAATCAAATGGCACACACACAAATAATTTTAAAATTTTCCAGGCACAAGTGTGGTGTAAAATGGCTAGCATAATGCCTCTTTGGACAAAAGAGTGACATATATAAAATTGGTTTTGACATGGTTTATGAACAAAAATAAAATTATTATTCTCAAGACATACCAAGCAAAAATGATCCAAAACTACATTAAGTATAATCATCCAAATCCTAGCAAGGGTATGTAAAAATGGGGTTGAATAAAACTAGCAATTTTCAAACATCTCTAGGGGAATCAATTATAGAATGACTTTCACATCAAATAATGTAAAAAACAAGCCCAAAAATTGGGTGACCATAACATTGGCTAGTTATAAAAAGGTATAGTCCTTTTTACAACCACTACATCTTGTTCTTCACTCAGTATAATGCGATGTCCCAATATAGATATATCCCACGTCAAAGCTAGGAGATGAAACCCTAGGTCAAATCTTCTCTAAGGAACTTGAGGGAGGTAATGACATCCCCCTCATAACCCAAGTTTGCATGAAAATAAAAGACTAAGAGAAAGACTTAAGGGTCATTTTCAAGGTGACCCAAACTTTGATGAGTTTTTAAGGAGTGATTTAGATGACATTCTTTCTAAGCCTTTGAATAGGCCTTTTGAAATAGGAATGATGATTTTGATTCCAAGGGTTCCTTAAAGGGGACAAATGGAAGAGCATACACGCAACATCCCTCTTTTTGCTAAACAAAATTAATCTAAACAACTAAGTAAATATAAAAATATTTAAAAAGGTGGGTTCATTTTTAAACCCAAGGGAAAGTGAGGTGGTGATCATTTGAAACCTTGGTCTTAATTGTAACTTTGAAAATATTCACCATAAATATCTAATTTTTTGTTAAACACCAAAACATGGTTCCTAATTGATTTTTAAGCATGTAAAAGGTGATCTAAAACATATTTTTAGGAAATGTCAAGCTTGGTCCTACATCCAAAAATGTTAGCATGTCCTTTAACCTTGAAGCTCTTTTGGGTTTGAAATAATGAACGTTAGAAAAATATCTCTTAGGTCTATTTTTTAAGAAAAACACAGTGACCGACATCAATTTATATAGCCAACGATGGTTTCATTTTCTAAGCAATGTCAATTATCTAATCAACATTAGTTATACCAATGTGACTGATGATAGGTATACAAAAAACCTTAGTTCTGATAACCAACATTAGTTAAGCTATCCTATCAATGTTGATCTTTTTAGCCGATGTCAGTTACTATGTAAAAACCATGACAAACAAAAATGGCAAAATAAATCAATTTGCAAGAGTTTTAAGGGTCCAAATGAATATTTTGAATCTGTAAAATGATCTTATTCATGTGTGGGATGTGTCTAGTGCCATGGGGTGTGCCATATGTGATATATCAATTTGACACAAAAGAGGATGGTTAATATGGTGTTAATTCCAAAATGAAAAGAAAATGAAAGAAATACACTAACTAGAATTACATCTCTAGGCCTAGATACTAGGGAGAGATTAGTTTACAAAAATAATTAATAAACACAACTAAAAATTAAGGAATAAAACACAATAATTCATTCACCTTCCTTCAATGCTCCAAATGCCTTTGTAGTAGTGGCTTGCTCAATTTTATGTTCATGAAAACCTGTGTAGTGGAAGCTTGGCTACCTACATCTCTCCTTGGCACCTTTGGCTTGTGGCTTGGCTTGGCTTAGAATCAATTTGGCATGGTAACACTAATTTATTGAAGCTTTTTAATCAATTCTACATTATATCTTTGCATAATTATGTCTTAGACATGAAGTTCATAGCCTCTCTATTTATAGATTTTTGAGAATGTCTAGAAATAGCCTAAATCATTCATCCTAAGATTGAGATGTGTGGTTAAGGATTAAATCATTTTTTAAAATTAATTTTATAATTATCCTCATCATGGCATTCAAAGAAGGGGTAATTAATAGGCATGGAGGCCATGAATCTTGATATTTGTGGCATTTATGGCTTAGGTATGTCTTCCCAAGAAATGAGTTCACCTGATGATGTAGATATTCAATATTCATTTCCAAAAATATGTATTCAATAAGTTTCCATGGAATTCTTGATTAGGCCCTAATTTGGGTTAATTATCTCTTAAACATGATTAAGCACTTTGTGCACAAATTACTCAAATTGATCAGAATGCCTTGTTATTGGTCCAAAATTTGAATGGATTAGAATTGGATGTCACTGTTAGATGCATTGGATATATTATCCTATTTAGGATGTTACCGGTAGTAAATAATGAAATCATGCATCTTATGCAATAGATTTGATAGGAAATATCAATCCAAGCACCTAGGTGTAAAATTGACATTTTGACTCAAAATGATCTGATCAAAGTTAGATTACCCATACCTTGTATTACCCCATTTAGGGATACCCTAACCAAAATTGGCACTTGAATATATTGGTTTCACATCATTTGACATGTTTTTGTGTTTTTAGGCCAAATTGTGCATTTTGGGTGAAAATTGGTCAAAAGCCTAGATGGAGGTTATCGATGGCTAGTTTTAGGTGTCTAAAAATACCATGCCAAAAATCTAGAGATACATTTTTTCAAAGCTCTTATCTATTATTTAGATTTAAAATAATCAATGTTCATAGGTTTTTGTACATGTTGGATTGAAAAATATTGAAAGCATGAGATAGAAGTAGACATCATAGTTTTAAAAAATAAATATATACTTTTGATCATTATTTTAGCCTAATTTAGAATTTTAAACCCTAATTAAAATAAAAGCATGAATATAATTTAGATTATAAATTATGACAACAAAACATGAATCAAAATATAAAATGGTTAAACTCATTTGACATGTGGGATATGTTAAATATATAAAGCACTATAGATATAAAGATAACTAGATTTTTTAATTTGTTGACTGACTAATACTTAAATATGAAAGAAGGAAGGGGTTTGAAGTAGGCTTAGGATTCATGTATATCTAGAACTAAATTTTTGTGCATGTATAGTAATTGATGTCAAGTTTGGGTGAATTCATGGATGTTATCGACTAAAATGGACATTATTGTCTTGGTTTATTATGGCTCTTTGTGACTATACATTTATCTATGTCTTCTTGTGATATCTCTTTGTATGTGATATTGACAAGTGAAGGAGAAATAAGTTACCTATGACCTTTAAGGAGACATAAATGAAGATAACTATTGAATAAATTAATTACCAATGACCCTTTGTTGAATAAATGGTAACTATGTAACTATGTTAAGTAAAAGGAGGTGAAATGTCAGTAATAGGTTTGTTGTTAGCTATGAATTTGATGATATTTACTAAGCATAGTGTAAAGCTAAAATCAAAGATAAAATATTATCCATAAGAATTTTATAGGAAAGGTGAATAAACTCAATATAAAACCAAGGGAGACAATGAGGATCTTTAAAATATTTCAAACCACGTAAGAATACATGGAGATTCATATGAATGAAGATGATGTGACACATAAATTAATGGCACATATGTATGCAAAGACATATCAACTCAACTCTCAAGGAAATAACTATTAGAAATTCAATTAATAACATAATTAAACATCATAAACATATCAATGTATCTCAAGTGTTTTTTGAACTGGTTAATTATTTTTTGAACTGGTTTTATGTTGCCTAAAGACCTAAAAGATATTATTTTTGGAGAGACCATCATACCTTTTTCATGTGTTATTTTCTTTTTGGGGTTATGTGTCTTTTGTTTCATGCCTTTGGTATGTTCATGGATTACAATATTAACTCATCTATCAGTCCTAACCACTTTTTTGGTGATTTTTATATAATTAAAATAGATAATTTGAACATTATCAAAATGAAGTGTTCATCAAATTTTGAGTACTTATCTAACATATAGATATTTTTGCCTTGATTGCACATACTTTCATACTGGATGGCATATCTGGATGATAATTATAAGTATTACAAGCCATGACAATATGGGCTTTCCTTTAAACTTGTACATAAAACATTTATGAATATTTTGTTTGTTTTGTTAGAACTACAGACTAAGGCAGAGGAGAGAGACGATTTTTCCATTTCTAAAATGGAAGAACAAAGAGTATCATGAAGATATATATTCACCTTAGTTATATATTTAATATTTATTTTTGTTAAATTTGTTTTAATATTTATAATATTAATTTCTAGACATATAAATTTTAGTTTGATTTGCATTCTCTCCAAATTGTCAAACAAATCTTACATTATATATATATATATATATATATATATATATAGACATGTGTATATATATATATATATATATATATATATATATATATATATATATATATATATATAGATATATATATGTATATATATATACATGTATATACATGTATATATACATGTATATACATGTATATATACATGTATATATATATATATATATATATATATATATATATATATATATACATGTATGTATATATATATATACATGTATGTATATGTATATACATGTATGTATATATATATATATACATACATGTATGTATATATATATATATATATATATATATATATATATATATATATATATACATATACATATATATATATATATACATATACATATACATATAAATATACATATACATATATATATATATATATATATATATATATATATATATATATATATATATAATTTCATTACTAATTTAACATAAGCTTTAGTTATTTTAAAATTTTACATATAAATTTCATATACGTATTTTAATTTGGCATGTGTATTATAATATGTTTTTATACATCCACATTAAAATTATCATATAACTGGCATTATTGTAATGTCAATTTAGTTTAACACTTTAATTTTTTTCATTCTTGACTTCATCGTCCTCTTGCAACTCATTGAGAATTAATAACTTGCATATTTGTTAAACATGAAGTAATATTTCATCCAAATTTGGTATCTCTTAAGAGGGTTGTATAACTACATGTCTCTATCTTATTCTTTAAAAATTATTCTAATATATGAATTAACTCATAATTTATTTTGATCCTTGAAAATATTAACTTTTAACTTGACTTCGTGTGCTTTACACTTGATTGATGACTGCTCCTAGTGACTAGCTTACAATATAGCATTTAAATGTTTGATATATATGTTCTTAGTAAGTCCTGAGTGTGCATTATATTTATATTTATATGAGTCCATTTTGGAAATATCTCACACCACCAAATCACTAAGCAAATGGAATGACACATATGAATGATTTAAATTTACAATAATCTACTAAAGGGATCATAAAATATGTGAGGTTGGTAATGGAACATGTGTAATCACCATCAAAGGTGTAAAGGTTGGATATGTAGGATAAGGTATGGAAATAAGTTGGAAAATAGTGATACCCTCAAACTTGGTTGGATGTTACATAGGGCAATAGAGGTATAGGCATAAGAATATTATTAGCAGTAGAGGCCATAATAATTTATTGGTTTTGGGTTAAATTTTTCTACTCATCTCTTGTTATATATAACATTACATAAATTTTATGTTAACTTAAGCTAATATTTTAAGTAAAATATTGACTATCCATGACATCTATTTGATTTGAGTTAGTTGTGTCATGACTATTGTTGGTCTCAACTTTCATGATAATTCAAACAATAGGGTGTATCGAAGGCACTATATAATTTTTAGTAGGGAGAATGAATGAGGTCACGCATGCCATTTGTTGTCTAGTGGTAACAAAAGGAAATCATGATTGGATCTTAGAAGAGTAGGATTTGAGGAAGGCTTAGGATTATTCATTATTTTTTTAGCCTAATTTATGTGTTTATATTTGATTTTTTTAACCCATTTGCTTACATAGTATCCATCTATAACCACATGAAAAGAGTAATTTCATCATTGCATTAACCAATAATGTTTAGGTTTTTAAGGTTGAGTTTAATGTGTATTGCTATGGAATAATAAAAAATTAAGTGTGAAGGTAAAACTTCAAAGTTGAAATATGAGATGGGATTATGCAAGGGCCAAATGTGGAAAAAAAATTATTATTTATAAAATCAGAAATTAGATATGAAACCTCAAGACAAAAAAAATTGAAACCTTTGATAGGTAAAAATATTTTATGTATGGAAATTATAAATGGAAATTTCAAACCCTATGATAAAATACCTTAAACCTTGTAAGCATGAAACCCTAGGGGAATCATATTATTTAGTATGGTTTGATATGTGTATGAGTTCACCAATATGTTTAACTCTAATTTGGATCAATACAATAAAGAATAAATCTTATAAGATATAAAGATGCATAATAATTCATATATGAACACATAACACCCAAATTTATATCTGAATATAAATTAATGGAATTGATTGCAATGATTTGACAAGTATCATATGCTAAATATAATAAGTATAATAAATAAATGTGTACATACCATTTAATTTTGATTATGACTATATTCCAAAAGATGCAATCAGACTAAAGAAGGCCTATGTTTCATAAGGATTAGGAATTTTACTTCTATTTTTCTATGGTAGGTTCTACTAATCTATGTTAGTATCACTGACTGATACTGGCTTGGGATAGTAAGTGATAACCTATGACTAAATGAGTGATTGTGATTGTATATTCACCTTCACCTATCTCTTTAGGTTTTTTTATGTGTGATCCTGAAACCTAATGACATGTACAACTCTATAAATTAGTTTCCTTGACATTGAAACCTTGGGTATGCTTATGAGGGCTATGAACGTATAAAAAATGATAAAGTGTAATGGGATAAGATAATCCTTTTCACCTAAGTTTTATGACTAACCAATGCCCACGTAACCAATATTTTAAGTATGGAAATCAAGATACACATAGTTATTCCACCTAGTGTGATTGTGTCATTGTACTCCTTCAGTATATCCATGCATCAAATGATTTAACTTTTATAATTTAGTATATTTTATTTTAAATATATTTATTCTGGTTATGAATTTGATTTTAATTATTTATAATGTTAGAATTTTTTTGTTAAATAATAAGATAGATTTTCTCAGTGTACAATAGTGTTTAGTTGTGTACTCGATATGTACCAAGTCCCTTTTTAATAAAACATTTATTTTTTTAATATATTAATATATTTAGGTAATTTATCATGCCAATGAAATGATAGGAAAATGGATAAACCCTAAGGAAAATTTAGATTTTGAAATGTACTATTTATAGGAGAGGGTTGGTTTTGACTAGGTCAGGTGAATATTGAGTAATGATACTAACTAAAATTATCAAAACTTACCTATGTAAAGGTGGATTAAATTGAATATATATATGTGTATTTGAATGATATTTATTACTTAAAAATGAAAGATTTATTTTCTTGATGCGGTAATAATAAATGGAAGAATCAAACTCATAAGATAACATGAAAGTGTGAGAGAATGATGGATTAGAATTTTGTTTATGTGCTCAAGTCATGTGTGGTAAATGTGTGTCAATGTTATCAATTTCATGTAATAAATACCAAATTTTAATATATATAAAAGTTAAAACTCAACTTTTGAAGATGAAGAACTCATATAATATCTACAAAAGATTCTAGGTACAACTATGGATGTTTTGGAGAGTGAAAAGGTGGAAATGTATAGTTGAAATAAATATGTGTGGTTTGAGTCCTACTCAAAGTATTGAAGAATAGGAAATGCCTAACCATACAGAAAGGTGTGGTTGGGGTGACCAAACTAATCTTAATAGCCCCATTTTAAAAGCAATAAAGTGTCAAAATGAAGCTAGGGGTTCAATACAAATCTAAATTAGCATATAGGATTGAGCAAATGAAATTGCATAGTTAACATATAGATATGTAGGATAAGTATTATGTAGCATAACACACTATAAAACACGTAAAAATAGTTTTGAAAGATAAAATACATATTTAATATCCATAAGAATCTGAGCTTTAATGGATTTATGCAACTATATTATGATAGTCACTCTCCTAAACTGCATGACCATAGATCTATTTTAGGACATTTTTAATGACTTTACATGGACATAAATTAGAATAGAAAAGAAACAAACTAAGTAACCTATCTTCTTGACTATTTATATAAATATTAAGTACAATTAATCAATTTGAATCTTGTAATTTAAGAAAAATATTAAACAATAAAAATAGTCTTTAGTTTTAATTTTTTTAAGATAAGTAAACCCAAAATAACATAAAATAGTAGTCAACATAAGTCAAATTCTGATTTTTTTAACAAACTAAACTTTGAGCTTTATACTTGTCAATAGACCTATTTATTTAATACTTGGTATAATATAGCCACTCTCATCTCACTATTTTTATTTCTTTCAAAAGTACAACAAATTCCAATGTTTTATTTTTTTTTTATAAAAAATAATTTATTATATCATTACAGACCACCATTTACAATTCTTAACATTAGTTGTATTTGAATTGACTTGTGTGTCACCGCCATGTGTTTGAATGCACATATTGACTATTTATTATTTTTATAGTGTTCATAAGAGACAAATATGAAATCGTTTATTTCTCAATGGGATTGACACACAAATATTTAGTCATTTATTCTAAAAGAATGTTAATTTCCCCCAAAATAATGTCCTTACACATTTACAACTTTATGAAAATAATGGGAATAGAAAGTCAAAGAAGAAATGATCAAATGTGAAGCAATTCTTGTAGTGTCATACATTATTGACACTGAATAGTGGGAATTTAAAGTTAAACGATAAATTATCAAATATGAAATAATTATTTTAGTGTTGTGCATAATTGATCTCATTATGGTTATTAGGAGACTATATCTACTAACCCAAAGTTAAAATAGTATTGATAGCTTCATTTTTGAGATTTATCTTTTTATAATGTATCAAGGGTCGTGATGTTGCTTGAGCACTTACATGTGGGAGCAATCAAAATAATTTTTGTAGTAATTTTGGGAATGAGAACTTCAGAGTAGGTTAGGGACATCTTCAAAATTATAAAAGAAAGAGATCTTTTGCCAAATGTTGTTATGGTATCTAATTAACATAAAATAAATATTTCATAGCACCATCAATTAAGTGCATTTATTTACATATCAGTTGATTTCATAAACAATCATTAAAAATAAATATGATATAAATAGAAATTTTAATTATTTTACATGTCTTCAAAATGTGATACATTTAAATGTCAACTCTGATAATTGAAAAACATTGTTTTTTTACTTTAAATTGTTTACATAAGGTGATATGGTCTACAAGAAGTGAAGTTTACAGCCACGATCCGTTGGGAAGATTTATGGAAAATATGATTGATTTTTAAATGTGTTGGTCATGTGTCTTGTTTGAACGAGATACTTAGATAGCTAATTATCCAGATGGGTATGTTAATACATGGCATGAAACTCTTTCTAAGTACATAACACAAAACACTTTCTACTCGGAGGAATGGATTTCTTAGCATGGATAGGTGGGTATAACGAAGTTAAAAAATAATATCCCTCCCTCTAGTTTTCATTGACAAATGCACTAGCAAATCTTATACACCTTAAATTCTGATTTTATATATTATACTTCGGAAAAAAAATGTTTAATTTTTTACATAACTATTTGTTTGACCACATTGAAGGCATTTTTTCAACAGTTCACTATAGAGGCCCCCCATTACTTAGAATAAAAATGTTGGATTATATATATCCTACAATTTTCATAATATTCTACTAAGAAAAAGTACAAAAATAAATAAGCGAATACTTAAATCTTTTCGTATTTCACATAATGCAATTCATCAGAAACCTAAATGATCTTTAAGTGTCATTAATGGTCTTTCAAATATTATCTATGAAATGACTTACAATCAGTGTTCACTTACTAACAATGTAGCAAAAGGTACACAAAAATAAAATATTAAATAATATTACATTACAGAAGTCTCCCGTTACTTGTGGTAATAATGTTGGGTTCTGAAAATTTTACATTGATAATATTTATGAGCCAAGAAAGATTATAAAATCTACCTTCACAACAGCGGTTTGCCAAAAGGAAAACAAGTTGTAAGGTAAAAAGTCTAAACTGATGGATTGGCATTACTTAAATATATTCATAATTTTTTTGAAGATTATTTGAAAGAAGTGGGAAATTTTAGCAAGCGATTAAAAATTCTAAAAAATGCAAGGTAATATATATTTAATCTTTGATTTTTACTTTGTTTACCATGAGCTGTCCCAACATCTGAAGTGCAATGTTGAAATGATAGTCAATAAATATGAAGTTATGCGAAATAGAAGAATTTACCAAATCAAAAAATATCCAGAATTGCATAGAACATTCTTACTTCCAACAGAAAGAAGGCAACTTAATTGATTATTTTTTTAATAAAATAATTAATATTTTTAATTAAACAGTAAAAATTGCATGCAAGTTTTTGGGACAAAGAAACCACTACACGTGGACTTTTTAGTATAAAATAAAAATAATTAAATAAAATGCATAAAAACTTAGTTAAGAATTTGGAGATATTCATTTGTGTGAGGCAATTTAAGAACATGGTAATCTGAAACAGGCATTATCAAATGCTTACACAATATCCCTAACAAAAATATATAGAGAATACTGACTGTAGCAGCCAACTCAAAATTTGCAAGCATAAATCTGCCCTCTCTCTTATTGCTTTCAGATTTCCCATTGTCTTTAGAATCACTGGAAGCTACCGCTACCTCCATTACAATGGTTCAATAAATATGCGATGGATTGGAACCCTCGATCTTCATCTTATGAACATTTGTATTTGGTAATATGTACAATAATATATAGCCACTGTTTTACTTATGAGTCCTCTTTCTAATAAAGAAGGAACCCTAGACCCCCCATCATGGCAGTTAAGAGTCTCCATTTTCTTCTATGGAACCATTAGCGTTGACAGAAGCTCACAGAAACAAATATTAGTCTTTGATGCCCGACTGCTATTCAATGACAATGTCAGATAGACCATTCCATCCATGAAACTCTAAAAGGTAGCGTTTGTCGATTTCTTCTAGGTAGCAAACCTGCTCTAAACCTGTTGAAATTCAACTCCCCATCAAATGCATGATAATAAACATCAATGCCAGAATTATTAGACATATGTTATATGTTTTTAAACAACAACAGTTAGGCAGCCACTCTACTGCCTAAAATGACAGAACTGGCCTTTTGTCCGAGCTCCTGGCAAGTAGTAAAATACCTACTTCTAACTAGTGTGGTAGGGCAGTGAACATTGAACAAAAATTATATCAAAGATGCTGATTGGTCTGCTTGCAGAGAAGTAATCAGGACTTATTAGTAACTGGCAAAACAATAAATTAATCTGCTTACTCTGCAAAACATTCGGAAATGAAATCATCCTCTTCACAATTACGCATTGTGATTTGCTATTGAATTTTTAAATGTTTTCTAAAATGAATTAATATGCTATAGCAAAAACAATAATGCCTACAGGTAGGTACTAATAATAAATAGGGTTCTTCCAAATTAATTTCACAATAAAATCATTTTCCAATGTCTTGTATTTCACAATCCATTAATTATAATAAATAATTAAAGTTAATAGTTTTATGAATATTTTTTCCTATATGTATATAATATTTATTTTATAATAATTTATTTTATTATAAATTAAATAATACATGATAAATTGGAGTGAAATTAAAATCATATCAAATCATTTTTCGACTATACCATCACCAACTAAGACATATTATTTAGATATTTGTATCTTTGCCTTTGTTATTGATAATCTCCTTAAGATTTGTGCGGGATCTTCTCCTTTTGAAGAATAAAAATTTGGTGAAGCCTATTGTCAACATTTCAGTGTTTAAATAGAGATATTAGCCCACTCACACAAACAATTTTGAGTCACTACACCTATTTTAACATTATATAAGGGAAGGGTGTTGGTTGTACATATTGGTTTAGGTGTTATGATCCTTGCTAGCCCTTGGTGCACAACAATACTATTGGAGGAATTTCATTGACTACACTTACTTTGATGGGGATCATTCCATCAAGTACACCTAATATAAAATTTTGTTGATCTTTTGAGTCATGCTTCATGGTATGCCTTGTAGCGTTAGTCCTCTTTTCCACATTCACAATGGTTTCTACTAATTTTTTTGTGTAGCTTGTGTTTCTACTAGTACAAAATCTCAATGAAATACAAAGTGTTTTTAGGCACTCTTTATGCTTCTCTTTTGTTGTAGACATATATAAACTTTAGATTATACGTTTTATTTAAGAAAATAGTGAGAGTCCATTGGGTAAATTTATTATTTAATGTGTATTCAATGTTTGAATGATGGATTAGCCGTATTAATGGTTTTCAAGAGAGATATTATGTTTTCATGAGTGCATATTTCACTCTAACACTTTTTATGTAGGTTTTGTCTTTCTCAATGTTTCTAAATCTCAATAGGAGGAGTCTAAATAAAATATGTATCGTTTATCCTTTAGATTACCAAACAAAGTACACTTATATTTTCATCCTTTCCATTTGAGATCTTCACATACAAAAATTCCTGTAAAGTCATACAAGTGTACTTAAGGTAAACATCCCTATCTATAATATGTTTCCTTTACTTACATTATTATATAGTTATATTGTTTAAATTACTAGTGTAGTACATTTTTTATTACTTATCCCCTTACTTATATTATTCTACTGTAGGTCACTTAAATCTATAGAAAAAATTATATTTAGATTTAATTTAATAATGCTTAGGTTATTTTTGACTACCTAATAGTTATAACCCTAATAATAAAACTCAACATCATATCTTGTTGGTTTACATTCTAAAATCTTATATTTAGTTTTCCATTATTTGTCAGGTTTTTGCTTCTAGTTTAATTATTATATCCATGACACCCCCTCATAAAATACACTTACTTATAGCGTCCACCCTACTTTGTGATGTAGATCCTTATATGTATTTGGTCATAGTTTATTTTTCTCTTCTTCCTATATTAAAGGATATTTCATTGCTTACCTTATTTTAATAACATATCGATAATATTCTCCCTTCATTTGTCAACAAAATTATTCCAAGACATATTCTCAACATCATTGAGTTGATGGAATTGGAAATATGCTTGAAGTTTTTGAATCCAAACATGCAATATTATGGTGCTAATTTTTCCTTCAAACATGTGGAAGTTAATATTGAGTGGAACTTTGAAGGGGATTTTCTACTAAACATATATTTTTTATACTGGTACATGATATCATACTAAGGTGTTACGTTGAGTTGCATCATTAACTTACATAATTGGGTACCATGTCTAGTGTGTTGTTCTTCCATGTAATTGATAGTGATACTTTTGATGTATAGAGTTATATTAGGTTTATTTTAGGCATCAACTATCTTAATTTTACTATAATAATTTTTTTTGGCATGAAATAAATATGACTAGTAGTCATTCTTTCTAGCATTGTGATCATTTATTTAAAATCATGATAAAATAAATATGCTTTAATACAAATGATATGATATTTGTGGCCTAAAAACATGTGTGATGAACAACCCTATAATAAGAGGTACATTGTGAAGTTATACAGTGGGTGTGTTATGTTACCCTTCATAAAGAAACCTAAAATATATTCAGTTAATGTGGATTTCATAAAAAAATATGAAAGTTAACTTAAATTCAATTGGAATGAATTGGGGAGAAATATAGAGATGTACAATGAAACAACAAGACTAAAAAAAATTATTCTAGTGATAAAAGGTTGAATAAATTTTTTTCGATTAAACAAGATTAAAGGCATGCATACAAATTCATATGGGAGAGATTAAATTCTTAAATTATTTTATTTCTCACTAAGATTTTATATCTCATAGATCCTAGACTAGATGTACATGTTACATATTCATATAAATGATATGACAAGAAAGTAAATACTACAAATAATTAGAAAGAGAATAGTTGTAAGTCATTTCATATTCCTATTGTGTGCTGTTTAAACCTATTCCAAATGCTTGGTAGTTAAACTACTCTTTTACATAATTGCTCTAATGGAAACCCTTACATGCCACAAAGTTAAGAAGTTCTACCTGGAAATCCTTAAGGTAAAAAGATATGAATGACACATGGTTTTCGTGAAAGATAAATATATAGATGAGGTATAAATTATTTCATAGGGTTTTTTCTATGTGCAAGAGTCTTGGTAAAAAATAATTGCAATACTTTTATGTGCATGCAAAGGAAGTAGTAAGAAGGACTCCAAAAAAAAATTACATAATAACACAAAAGAGTGATGTGAATAAATATTTATATACACAAATCATAATTCCAAAATAAAATGATTATATGATATACATCATCAATTTTATATCTTATATAACCCATTATTCATATCATTCATTTCCCTAAATTTTGTGTTTAAAATATTTATCCCACATTTCAAAATTGAGAACAACACACCGTCTATTTATCTTATCCAAACTCTAAACTATAAAGATTTAGAAAACTTATATCCATATAAAAATAGAATTTCAGAGGTTGACACTATAAGTGCACATAATGCAAACATGCAAAGACTGTCTAAGACTAATTATGTGCGAGTAAGACATAAATTTCTCTAAGATACTTATAATTTAGATTATCAATATCAAGCACATTGAAAATTGAATAATGCGCAAGTGGAGAAAACATAAGTGAATAACCTATGACCTTGAAGGAGACATAAGTGAAGATAAATGAATAAATGACATTTCGTTAAATAAATGGAAATTATTTAACTATGCTAAGTAAAAGTTGAAATGTCAATAATGGGTGTGTTGTTTATTATGTACAATGACAATAATTGGTGTGTTGTTTATTATGTACAATTAAAATAATTTAAAAATAAAGTTTGAATATTATCTTGATAGGAAACGTCAAAAATCTCACTATAAAACAACTGGAGGCAAAGAGTATCTTTCAAATATTTCACAACAAAGTAAGAATACATGAAGATTCATGTGTATGAAGATGATGACACATATGAAATTAATAGCACACATGTATGAAATGAAATATCAATTGAACTTTCAAAGAAATAATTATTGTAATTTGAATCAATAACCTAATAAACATCTTAAACATATAAATGTATTTTGGCTTTGTTTGGAATTAAAAATTAATAAATATATATTTTTTAATCCATAATATTATTTTCATGTGATATTATTTTTATTTTTATTTTATAATTTTATTTTAAATTTTTTTAAGGGGGGAAGGAGTGTGGGTCTTTAATTTTATATTTTTAATAACTGTTAGAATTATAATCTTAACTTCTCTATGAATCTTAACTTCTTTGTTGATGATTCTTATATAATAAAAATAGATAATTGAGATGAGATTAAAATGAAGTGCTCTTTTAATGTTGATTACTTATTTAAAGAAAGCAAGATTTATGCCATGTTTGAACATTGTTTCATATAAAATAGTATATTAAGATAATAATTGTTGGTATTACAACTCGTGATAATATGGGCTCTCCTTTTTACGTAAACACATAAAACTTTTATAAATAGTTTTTATTTATTTTCATGAACTATACACACAGTTGGGAGAGAGACATAATTTTTCATTCAAAATGAAAGAATAAAGAGTATCATAAACATACATGTTCACTTTACTTATGTATTTAATATTTAATTTTTAAAAATTGTCTTAATATTTATAATATCATATTTTAGATATACAAATTCTAATATAATTTGTGATCTCTTGCAAATTGTCAAACAAATCATTCATATTCTTAATAAATAAAAAATCATGTATGTGTATATTTATATATTTTTTCCCTTCATATTTATTTCATTTACACATTTTCCTTTTGACATGTGCTTTTTAGTGTGCTTTTACATGTATCCATACTAAAATTAACATAAAAGTGATACGATAGCGGCGCCAATCTATTTTACCTATTTCCTTTCTTTCACGGCCCTCTTCACCGTCCTCTCACAACTCATCAAGAAATAACAACTTGCATGTTTCCTAAACATGAAGTAATATTTTATCTAAAATAGATATCTCGTAAGAGGGTTGTAACTATTTATCTTTGTCTTGTGCATTGACATTGTGCTAATAAAACATCTTTATTAGAAACGAGAAAACCCTCTATGACCTATGTTCAACGTAATTCCGATTTGGTCATGGTAATTCCTCCTTGGTGTAGGTATAGTTTCAACTATAATTTTAATAAGTCACTTTATCTATTAAGCATGAATAATGTTTAATGACTATCATTTTGTTAGATGATTTGCAATTTTATGAGAGATTTTGGAGATATTAGATTGGGTATGAAGTAGTTGTGTTATTATGGTTTAAATTAGACAATTTAGTTTATATGTTTTAAATATATAAAAATACTTAAATGTAATTGGAAGTACTTTTAATTTCTCTCTTTTGTTTTGCTATTTTAATTTATATTTTAATTATTCTTTGTATTTGTACTGTTCTCTAATTTTTATTTATCTTTGATTTTTTATTTATTTTTTTTTTATAATTTTTTTAAAAATATAAATATTTTTTATTTAGATTTTTTAAACATTATGTCTAGTTCTTTGTTATTTTATAGTAATAGTAATTTTATTTATTTTTAAAAGTGGATGTTAGAAAGATTTTTCCTTTCACAATCATGACATCAAAAGTTTATTTCTAATACTATAATTGTAATTTATACCTTTCAATATAATAATTACTACAAAAAAATTATTATATTATACATTATAATTTTATATTATATAAATATATACTATTATAATTATAATTATCTTTTTGTCAAATAATTTAGAAAAATTACTATAACCCATTTCTCAATAGATAAAACCAAAAACAATCTAATAAAATTATTATAAAAAATTATATACATATTTGAAAAATAACTATACTAAAAAGAAAAATCTTTAAAAAAATAAAAACTAACCTTTACAAAAATAATCCTTAAAAAATAATTAATCCAATGCCTAATCATCATCATCGTCCTCCAATGGTGCCCTCATTTATCTTCGTCAATCACTTACTCACATTGTTTACATGACCCTCGGGACGCTAAACGCTCGGGTGCGCAAATATTGTCCTCTTCCCCTAAACCAGCGGCGGCATGAACGGGGATTGCTATTCAACGGAACAATTCCACAGCCTCAACTCACTTGTGTTAGGTGTAAAGGGGACATCCTCTTACGCGAGAATAAGACGTCCGCAAATTTTATGATACGGTGAGTGGGTGACTCGTGTTATATTAACCACGGGGGGACCTCCGAAAATTTCCAGTGGACTTTCATGGCCTGCTTTATTTTTCTTCTTTGATAAATATAAATGTTTGGTGTCCTGATTTCCATAGAAAACTGTAATGCAATATCACTTATTTCCATCACCTGATCTTTGCGCATAGACTTCACGCCGTGGGGTTGGTGTTGCTTCTGTCTCTGGAAGTTTTTAACATAGAGGAGGAGCTGCAACTCACATTACTTTACTCGTTTTCTTTAAAGGGGTTTGTTTATTACTATCATGGATTGTGAGGGACCAAATGAGAGCAAACGTCGACGAACAGATGGCAATATAGATGCATTTCAAGAATTTTTAGCTCTGGTGGACAAAATCCAGGCAATGCACAAACTTTTCAAACAGAAGTGTGTGGCTTGCAACTCTGCAGGTAAGACATCCGCGGCTGAAAATGTTGGTGGAAACGTTACCAAACGTCAGAATCCATGGAAGCCGTCATTCGAGTGGGAGGATTTTTCTAACCTCCCCAGTAAAGATGACATCTTTACCCAAAGGGGCTTAATTTCTTCAACAAAAGACAACGCAAGCGCTTCAGTGGTGTCCCGAACTACAGATGTTCGAACTGATGAATTTATTCGTGTGAGGAATTTTGACTTGAATGTAGAGGCCATCTCAGAAGATCACAAGGAACACGGTGACTGATGTGTAAGAGTTAATATGATGTATTTATCACAGCTTTACTGGTTCTGTTTAAAACTTGCAACAAATCTTAGCATTACAGATCTAATTTTTTCGGTCGGTATATTAAAGTATTTTAATCTATGTTTAGCTCATATTCATTGATCCATTATCATGAGATTCATTATTCTTTCTATTTTTAATGATGGATGCATTATGCTTTCTTTTTATGATGATGGTTTACAAAAATGTCATAACTTTTTTTAGTAAAATAAATCTCATAACAGTTATTTTTAATGCTCTCTTTCCTAAATCTTAACCTGTTTGCAAATAAAAATATTCAGTTAATAAAATCCTTTACACAGTTTTCAAATAAAATACATTTTTTAATAGTTTTTTTTAAAAAAATATCTTAACATATTTGTAAAAATATCAAATCTTCTTTCATTTTTAAATGTTATTTAGAGATTATAAGAATTTGTACAATGGAGTTGGTTTAATGGTAAAGGTGAAGAATTGTATTCCTAAAAACTAGGTTATATGTTCAAATCCTGCAGGGGTAAGGTATTTATAACTTATATTTGAAACATAATTAAATGCGTCTTACTCTTTGAAACTACAAAATAGTCTCTTATGCTGTAAACGAGGTAATGTATGTATACTTTTTATTTGGATTACAAGATAGTGACATATATTGTAAGTGGGGTATGGTATATATGCTCAGTATTTAAAACACAATTAAATGCTTTGTACATATTGACAATAAAAAACAGTTTTATATACTGTAAGCTATCTTATTAATATATATAATTTATTTTAAGTATTGTTAAATATCCCATATATATTAGAAATAGGAGGTGATCTCATATATTATAAATTACCTTGCAAATCATTTTAAATTTTTAAAAATTTCACATCATATAATAAATCAAATAAAAGAGAATAAAATCCTAAAATCCACACATGGTGGCAACCGCACAGCTCTTTTATGGGCATTGCTTCCTCTGCTGCACCACTTCGAGCAATATACATCAGGGAAGCGTGAAATATTAATTTTATTTTAATTAAATTATTGAATAAAAATGTACGTAATTGTATTTCAATGCACCAGCTTCATATTCTATTTAGGATTCGTGTGCACAGGACACTCGGGCATAATAATCTTTTTAAACAGCGGCTACACTGGACTTGTCAAAATAAATAAAAAATCGCCTCTTTGAACAGCGGATGCGCATGGATTGACTTTTGTGTCCCCCGCGTTTACTTATTACTTTCAGACTATTGGCAAGAGACAAATATGAAATCGTTTTATCAGCAAATAACGGCAAATAACGAGAAAGGAATGTAATATAAGGGATGTGGTCTGTATCGTGTCTACTGTAAATTTGTAAAACTAAATACCATTCAGATATTAATTTTTAATATAAGATCATCATATAAAATAATAATCAGCAAAAAAAAATTATATTCTTTTTTTTAATCAAATATGAAAGTATTATTGTAGTGGAGACTATATCTGCCCAATGGATGTGTTTAATTAGAGATTTAGTAATGAGTGTGTTTACTATGCACTGATAGTAATGTGTTTACTATGCACTGATAGTAATGTGTTTACTATGTACTATGACAACAATTATTAAGCATAGTATGAAGCTAATTTATTGTGGTTTAGTTTTTCTTTCTTACTCTGCGTTTCTTATTTATGTTTTTATTATTCTTTGTGTTTGTGCTCTTCTATAGTCTTTGTGAATTTTTGATTTTATGGTTGTTTATTCTTCATATTATCATTATAATTCATAGCTTTCATTGTTGTTGTTGTTGTTGTTGTTGTTAAACCAAGAGTAAACCAACAAAATTATTTGAAAAAATATATCTATTTTAAAATCATTAAAACCAAAAGTAAAATTAAAAATTAAAAAAACCAACCTATACTAAAATTATTCATTAAAAAAAAATTAATCTAATACCTAATCATCAACATGGTCCTCCCATGGTCCTTGCATGGTGTGGAGCAGGTAATATCCTTCCCCTTCTAGAAGGAATGGAATCAATAGTCCACTATGTACCACCTCTTATGACATCCAAACCTTCCATTTGTTGTCTAAAACCTTTCAATTTCATACTTCTTCATTTGAAAACCCCAATGTTTCATTTCAAAAGCGAAGCCTTTTTGGGATGAATGGAGTGAGGTTTCAGTGAAGCCAAGACATCCACTGAATGAGATCATATCTCTTCCAAAACTTTCTATGTCCCTTAGTGGACAACAACCCTATAGAGTAACAAAAGCCTTGCTAGCAACTGAAGTGGAAAAGCACTTATCGATAAAGCTCCTTAATTTGTTCTTCCTTAAAATCAGGTCATTATTGAAGGTTTTATTCTTTGAACATAAAAACTAGAATGATGTGCTGCCAAAGGCACAATTTGAAGAATAATCTACCAAGAGATATCCTATTTGATTACACCCAAAGCAATAAGAAGGCAAAATTTCAAAAAGTAGAATTGAGTCCAAGGGCCAAGTAAAGACATTAATTTGATAGATTTACATAAACTGACAAAGTTTTTATGTTTCAATTATGGATCATCAACTATTTTAATGAACAGAGAAACCTTGGAAATCATCTATTAAAATATAAAAGAATCTCACATCATTATAGGAAAATTATATTAGAGAATCCAAATTGGAACAAGAGAACACAATCATGGAGGAAGGGTAAACGAAAGATGATTAGGGGCTCACAAACACACCATGACATTCAAAAAATCATGAGCTACTATAAATCTTAGCCTTATCATTTCCATAAATTAGTTGTATTGAGAAGACTCTACTACCTAGAATAAACACCTCTAGAACTAACACCTTAGGCCAAGTAAATTTAATTGAGTCATTTAATCTTTCCACAAAAGGTTGCTTATACAAAATATGATAGACCAATGATCTGACTCCCTTGTCTTCTTCAAGATGTTAAATACTATCATCCACTATCCAAATGTGTAAGAAGAAGATGAGACATTATGAATATTATCTAGAACTAAATCCAACTCAAATTCATTTGAGTTCATCCTAGGAGGATCTCCAAGGACATGAATGCTCTCAAATCCTTCCCTAGCGAGTCATTAGAGAGAGGATGTTGGCCCAAATTTGGATTGGAAAGAGGATTAGATTGAATAATGCAATTCTTATAGAACTCGTTGCACAAATAAAATCAATTCTCAGAATTAGGGCATTCCACAAAATTGGGGTTCCTTGAAGGAGAAGCAAGGACTGATGTCTCTACTCTATGCTTCTAATAAAGGTTCTACTCAACACACTTGTCTGCCGAGAACCTTGCTACCTTTAATATCTTTTGAAACTCACCTACAATGGTTCGTCTCTCATCGTATACTGACCACACTATGTTAGCCATCGTTGACCAACAACTGGTCATCCTCCTTTTTAATAACAATACTAAAATTTAAACTACGTTTCAAAGTTTACATGGGGGCGTACCTCAATTCGTATGTCTAAAAGTATGTTTCATTTTGTTCATATGGAGAAATTTGACTAGTATCCCATGTTGTCTTTATAGCTACTCCAACATATAAGTGATGCAAAAATACTCTCCTTTAAATGAGATATGTAAATCAAAGATTGAATGTGAAACCTAAATAACCTAAAACATTAATCGCATCTTCTCTAACTAACCTTTCACATATTATATTTATTATTATTACTAATATAATAATAATATATATTATATAAAATAAACAAAAAATATACATACATACATTTATATTTATCGAAATACATGGACAAGTTCGAATGTGAATTACTATTTAACTGAATAGAGAACCTTAACTCATTGTCTTTCGTCAATGACTTACTCATATTCTTTACATGATCCCAGCACCCTAACAGATAGGTTGCGTAATCATTACCCTCTGGTGCGCTTTTCCTTCTAGATCGCCGGCATTAACGGGTACGTGGATGGCTATTCAACGGAATATGCTGACAGCCTCGATCGCTCATTTTCTTTCGTCAATCAGCCACTCACATATCATAATCTTTAGTCGCTCACTTTCTTCTGTCATTCACCCACATCGAACGCGAGAAAAAGATGTCCACGACTGTCTGATATGGTGAGTCGGTGACTCGTGTTAGGTAAACCCCGGTGTAACCCTTAAAATGTTCCAGTGGACTTTCAAGGGCTGCTTTATTTTTCTTATTTCATAAATAAAAATGTTTGGTGACCGGATTTACATTAAAAACTGTAGTGTAATAGCACTTATTTCCACTGATCTTTGCGCATGGACTTCACGCCGTGGGGTGGGTGATGCTTCTGTCTGTGGATAGAATTTACCTGAGAAGAGGAGTTGCAACTAACAATACATTACCCGTTCTTTTTTTAGGAAGGGCTCTGTTTATTATTATCGTGGATTGTGAGGGACCAAAGGTGAGAAAACGTCGACGAACAGATGGAAATGGAGATGGATTAAAAGAATTTTTGGCTCTGGTGGACAAAATCCAAGCAATGCACAAACTTTTCAAACAGAAGTGTGTGAATTAAAACTCTTCAGGAAAGACATCCACGGCTGAAAATGTGGTTGGCAATGTTACCAAACGTCAGAATCCATGGCAGCCTTCATTTGAGTGGAAGGATCTTTCTAACCTCCCGCATAAAGACAGCATTTTTAATCAAAGGGATTTAACTTCTACAAAAGACAACGCAAACGCTTCAGTGGTGTCCCAAACTACAGATATTGGAACTGAGAAATTTATTCGTGAGACCAATTTTGACTTGAATGTAGAGGGCGTCCCGCTAGATCACGAGGAACACGGTGACTGATGTGTAAGAGTAAATATCATGTTTTAATCACAGCTTTACTGGTTTAGTTTAAAGCTTGCAACAAATCTTAGCATTACAGATATAATTTTTCCTGTCGGTATATGAAAGTTTTTAAATCAATGTTTAGCTCATATTCATTGATCCACTATCACGAGATTCATTATTCTATCTATTTTTGTTGATGGATTCATTATAATTTTGTTTTTCCGATGATGGTTTACAGAATGTCATAAGTTATTTAGTAAAATAAATCTCATAACAGTTATCTTTAAAGCTGTTTTTCCTAAATCTTAACATGTTTGCGAATATAAGCATTCAGCTAAGAAAATTCTTTACACAGTTTTCAAATAAAATACATTTTTTACATAGTTTTTGTGTAAGATCTCTTTTCTAGACCTTAAAATATTTGCAAAATTATGAGGTTTTCCTCCGTTTTGAGAGTCGTGCATATAAAGCGTTGTAAAGGGATTGT
The DNA here is from genome assembly GCA_037957365.1 of Torreya grandis. Lineage (NCBI taxonomy): Eukaryota > Viridiplantae > Streptophyta > Pinopsida > Cupressales > Taxaceae > Torreya > Torreya grandis. The sequence goes on from JARHVA010005079.1 coordinate 40,535, forward strand.
AAAAATTCGCACACTTGAGTTGGTTTAGTAGTGAAGGTGAATACTTTGTATTATTTAAAGGGAGGTTATAAGTTCAAATTTTTCAAGGGTAATGCATGTAAGTTTTATATTTGAAACACAGTTAAGTGCATCTTATATATTGGGACTATTAAATGGTCTCGTATGTTATGAGGCAATGCATGTATATTTTGTATCTAGATTATGAGGTGATGTCAAATGTAGTAAGTGCGATAAGGTATGTATGCCTTGTATTTGAAGCACAACTAAATGTTTCGTACATATTGGCAATAGAAGGCGATCTCATATACTCTAAGTTACCTCGCAAATATATGTCACATATTTTAGGTATGATTAAATGCCTCGTACATACTAGAAATAAGACGTGGTCTCATATATTATAACCTACCTTGCAAACCATAACCAAACTACTTTACAATGTAAACCTTTAAATGTTTCCATTCCATACAAATTTCATGGTAATTCATTCTAAATTTTTAAAGGTTTCACATTATGTAATGAGAGAGGAAACAAAATGAGTTTTATTCAGGTAATGGAAAATAAAATCTCAAGCTCGGCACATGGTGGAAATCACACCATTCTATCATGGGCAGTACACCCTCTACTGCATCACTTTGAGTGGCATAGATCCAGGGATGTATGGAATATTTATTTTATTTTAATTATAATAATGAATGAAAATGTGTGTATTTATATTTAAATACACCAACTTCATATTGTCTTTAAGACATGTGTGCATAGAACTAGTTCAAATGCCCTCAACCATAGTACAATAATGATATGTATGGTAAAATAATTATATATATTTCAAATATATAATAAAATATTTATAATTATATGAATAATGATGAGATAAATAACTACAAGGGTAATACGAATGTTATTGGTTTAGTAAGTGCTTATATATTTAAAAATTAATCATATTATTAAGTAATTAGGGTTTATAGAGAAATTTTTACATCTGGTAAAATAATGATATATATGTTAAAACAATTATATGTATTTTAGATATATTATAAAATACTTATAATTATATGAATAATGATGAGATACATAACTAGAAAGTTAATATGAATGTTGTGGGTTTATTGAGTAAGTATTTATATAATTAAAAATTAATCGTATTATTAAATAACTAGTAGACATATCTTAGATAAACCTAAGTAAAATATATCCATAGATATCATTCACGAGGCACCTATTTTACTAATATCACAATTCAATATGATATAGGTACATGGAGAATGATATTTATCAATGTATTTTATATAGACTTATCTAAGATATGTATGTTAGTATCATTTAATGTTTCATATTAAATTGTTACATGGTATGAATGTAATGTGTTAATATGACTCATGTGGAGATGACTATATAGCTATATGTTTTGTGCATCCATACATATGTATATTTTCATAGGAGACATAAATGTGTTGCATGTATCTTAGGTAGTTTTTCATATAGTGTCCTCACATTTCAAAGGTATATAGTTTTATGTGAGATAAGAATTTATGAGATGACTATTTTTGTGTGCATGTGGAAAAGGGAGTTAGCTATATTTGCACATGAACTTTGTCATAATATACATATATATGACATTGAGTAGAGTTATTTTCTAGGAAATAGATATATTTTATGACATACTGGCATGATATGATTGCCCATATATTTATAAAGATATTGTAAAATATTATTGATAAATATAATCATGATTTTATCAAATTTTGGAAAAATACTATGATCTAGGAATTTGACTCAAGAGAGGATGGTTAGTATGGTGTTAGTTCCAAAATAAAAACAAAATGAAAGAAACACACTAACTACCATAACATCTCTAGGCCTAGACACTAAGGAGAGCTTAGTTTAAAAAAAAATGACAAACACAAGTAAAAAATAAGGAATAATACACAAGAATACCTTCACCTTCCTTGGATGCTCCAAATGCCTTTGTAGTAGTGGCTTGCTCAATTTTGTGCTCATGAAGTCCTTGAAAATGAAATCTTGGCTACCTCCATCTCTCTTTGGCACCTTTGGCTTGTGGCTTGGCTTGGCTTGGAATCAATTTGGCATGGTAACACTAATTTCTTGAAGTTTAATAATCATTTTTGCATTATAACTTTACATAATTATGTCTTAGAAATGATGTTTATGGCCTCTCTATTTATATATTTCTAAGAATATCTAGAATCAACCTAAACCATCCATCATGAGATTGGTATGTGTGGTTGAGGATTAATTTAATTTTTATAATTAATTTTATAATTATCCTCATCATGACATTGGAAGAAAGGGAAATTAAGAGGCATGGAGGGCATGAATCCTGATATTTATGGCATTTATGGTCTAGGAATGTCTTTCCAAAAAATGAGGTAACCTGATGATGCAGATATTCAATATTCATTTCTAAAAATAATTATTCAACAAGCTCATATGGAATGCTTGATTAGGTCTTAATTTGGGTTAATTAGATCTTAAACATGATTAAGCACTTTGTACATAAATTACCCAAATTGATCAGAATGCCTTGTTATTGGTCCAAAATTCAACTGAATTGGAATTGAAAGTCACTATCAAATTTGTTAGATCCATTATCCCATTTAGGATGTTACAAAAAAAAAATAAAGGCATGCATCTTGTGTAAGAGATTTGATAGGAAAGATCAATCCAGAGCACCCAGGTGCAAAATTAGCATTTTGACTCGAAATGATTTGCTCAAAGATAGTTGGCCCATAAATTATATTACCTTATTTATGGATACCTTGGCCAAAATAGGTAATTGAATATGTCATTTTAACATCATTTAGATTTTTTTTTGTGTTTTTAGGCCAAATTATGCATTTGGCATGAAAATTGGCCAAAAACTTGGTTGGAGGTTATCAATGGCCAATTTTAGGTGTCTACAGTTTGCCCTTATTTAGGAAGGAATTTCAAGACATAAGCACAATAACATATTCTCAAATAATGAAAAGGTCCTATATGCCTACAATTATAATGATGATAAATTAATTGTATGATGCCCCCTCAAGGGAACAGTTGGCACAAGTAGGTCAGCAAACAGTCCCTAAAAAATAAAGAAGTGAAATTAGGGGACCAAAGAAAGGAATGATGATGGGGTGAAAAGATAATGATACTAAAATGGTATTTGAAATCATTGAGAATGTAAGTGGGACTGTGCATAATGGTTTATCCAAAGGTAGTTATAAACGTTATACAATAGTAGTGGCAACATGGTATGATAACAAAATAATTTTTCCAAAGGTGGTTATAATAATTGATAAGATAGAGCTACTCTAGTTAGGATAGAAAAATAAGAAAATAACACGCCCCTTTATGGGAATAAAAAGTAAAGTGGTGACAACATAATGATTTACCCAACTATGGTTATAATCACTAAAAAATATAGGTGGGATGATGTGAAATGATTTTTCCATAGGCAATTATAATCATTGGACCCCAATTATGGAAAATATGACAAACTTAGTTGAGCAGGATGATAACTTAACATAGAGGGTAATGATGAATTGGAACAACCTACTAGTAGGGAGATGCTCATTTGAACTAATAAAGGTTAAAATTATTTCATGGTTAATTACTCTATTTAGGATATGAGTGGGAGTGAACTAAGATGTCAGTGATGAAGAGATACCGTCAGTGCTGAATAGACTTTTTTAAGTTGAGGTTTATTGTAGCACGTGTTGGTAGGCATTGTGGTATAACATCATGAGAACTTAGCTAAAATATGTTTAAGGACTAACTCCCATAATCTAACACTCAATAGAAAATAATGAACCAATAATAGAAACCATGATGACAATGTAAACATATGAATATAGATGGATTAGAGTATAAGTGTGGGCAAGGAATCACTTGATGAACACACATAAATAAAATCTAGGTAATAGTGCTGAAAGCAAACAAATAGACTAACAAAAGGTGAGGAAAAACCATTTAGGTCCCAACAATTTCTCAAATCTAAAAAATGGCTAGTCAAATGAAAATAGTAATGGCAAGGTGATGCAATAATGCATGGTAAACAAGTGTTTCCCCTAGTTTTTTCATAAGCAGTTATAACTAGGATATAACAACATAGGTCAATGATACTAATTTATGCATAGGTGGTTATAATTAGTAGTAAGACTACTGAAACACTGATGTGCCTATAAACAATTATAATCAGGCTCACATAAACAAAATTGATATGAAGAAATATATCATTTCATATCAACTATCACACTACATTCATAGACTGTCATTGTAAACACAAATTGGATAAGAGTAGAAACCTGATCAAAATATCCACACAAACAGTGTATGAAGAACCAAAGGAACCAATACCAAAATAGGATTGGGTAGGATGACTAAAAATAGGCTTTGGTTTAGATAAGAATGGAATGATAGGATGGATATATTGTTAAGAGGTTTTACCCCCAAGTGATGGGGTAAATGGTGAGAATATGTAACAATGACACAAGGATATATAACAATAGTAATGGCATGACAATGAAGTGGGATGGTACACATTGTTGGCCTAGGTGTGGTTTGTGATTCTATTGTTCTTGTTGATGTGGAGATGCATGTCCTAATCAATAAATGATACAAACAAAATACTTGATCATGTAAATTTATAGACAACACATCATCTAAATAGCTACTTTATCAAAAATGTCCTAAAGATTTGGATGCTAAGAATGTTATTGTGCTCTTCATTAGTCATTGATTTTGATTCCTTCAAGTGTTGAGACAAGGTATCCTTGTAGCTTCTACAAAGGAAAGTGTGGTCATGTATGGTAAATAGGGATAAAAGTTGGATGATAGATTTATTTATGAAATGGAATGGTAGATGATAATGGAATGTATAATTATGGGGAAACAAATGAAGATCAAGACTTTTAGTCACACGTAATGTTACTGATGCCAAATTTGACATATTTTTAGTTGTGATGGGGTCAAAAAATTGTTCTTTTGAGAGGACCACTAGATTTTTGTATTCTTTGATCTTGAGAGTAGCTACCATCTAATTAGGTTGTAGATTGAAAGCTATTTTGATTTAATATTTGAGTATTTCTTCATCAAGCAGTGAAGAACTTTTGTGCTCTACTACTGGTGCCTGAATGACGTTATCACTAATGAAGTTATCTTTACTATCTTGTAGAGCCTCGGAGAAGGTTTTACTAAGGAATGTTGACCTTTGACTTTGATTATCTTCTAGTAATTCTAAAAAAATTTCACTAAAATATTTTGAGTTTTGTCTTTGATTATCCCATAGCACCTCTAAAAAGGTTTCACTAGGAGAGTGTTATTTTTATATATGAAAATGGTCTTGGCCTCCTTACTCTTTTTTAACTACTACGTCACCATAGATGCAGTTCAAAAAATTGTGATTCTATCAATCCCAATCAACACTAGTGGGAGATGGATTGTAAATGATATGACTCTTTTGGTTGATGGTAATGGCCTATCGAATGGTAATGGAATGGGTGTTGGCATCATAATCCTTGTAGAAGATTCTAGGATAACTTGTGCCAAAACTGAATTACTCATCCTTAAAAATTATAAAAGGTTAAAAAATGTATTCAAATTAATCTACAATGCATGTGTAACTAATATTATAAAAACCAAAAATATATTCATCATTTGGATCTCATCATAAATCAAGGGACTCTAACTCTGATATTGAGACTGATTTTGATTCAAATTATGATGATAAATTTGATGTCAGTACAAGAATAGAACTTAACTCTAACTCTAATTCTCCATCTGATTGGTACTCTGTTACAATGATGTCTTGTTAGATGTTTATTTTTATATAATTAATGGCTTGTGATGAAATAATGGGCTCCATAAAAACCAGTTTGTCAAAGTGAGACTCCTCTAGGATTGGAAATAGGTCAAGAGACAACTCGTCAAAGTTTGGCTTGAGAATAGGAAGCTCTTGAAAAATAGGCACATGGTTGAGGTAATGATTTTACCAAAGTTGGTTATAATCATTATAAAGTGACCCAATAAAGAGTGGCTCATCACAGTGAAACTCCTTGATAACTAGTATAGTATCTATAGGTGATGCATCACATGTTAAATTATCATAAATGGTTGATTTAACAAAAACATCTTTCATTGGTTGGTTATTTTGGCCTTGGTTTCTAATGAGTTGGAAAATACCAAGTTTAAACACAACTAGGGCTTCGAATGATTAGACTGGTTGAGGTTTTGATGGGATTTGTTCTAGATGATGAATGGCTCATGATCGGATAATATTAGGGCCTTGTTGAGCATGATTGCTTGTACGAGCTAAAGGATAAAGTCTTGAGATGGTAATGATAAGGTGGTGTGGAGATTGATTACTTGCAAAAGCCAAAGGACTAGATCTTATAATGAAGAAGGGGCATTGTAAATCTTGGTTTCTCATACAAGCCAAAGGAATAGGTCCTATAATGATGAAGGGGCCTTGTGGAGCTTGGTTACTCACACAAGCCAAAGGACTAGGTCTAGGAATGGTAATGGTATCCCTTAGATATTGTGGAGCTTGATAGGTCATATAATCCAAAGGAGTGTTAGGGGTAGCTGATGATCAGATAAGAAAAGGACATCATGAAACTTGATTACTTGCACAAGATAAAATGTCCAAGTCTTCCTCATAAACCATATCATCTTAGTTGTGAGTTGGCTCATAAGTTGGTTCTTGACTATGCTTTACGTACTTATTATTGCAAAAAAGGTATGGATCCATATCCCAAACAACATTATCTATAGTTGGGTCTTGAAATTATTCATCACAACCCTCTTCATGCTAATCAAGGTCTTGATTTAGATTTTATGGATTTTGACTATGTTCCCCATATGGAGTATTGTAGGGAGAATCATAAAACTCCTTAGAAAATCTTTCTCTATAGGGGTTCTTAGTGGGATTTTGTATAGCCATTATATCATAAGTTGGATTGTATGTGACTCCACCATATGTGTAGCTAGACATATCCATTTAAATGATGAAATTTCCAAAACAAAAAGGCTTAGAGTTCTACAATGTTTGAAAAGCCATGTCCAAAGGACAAATGCTTCAAGCTTAGTCTAACTTGGTTGAAGGGGTGGAATTGTATCTCCAAAATGATTTGTGATAAGACTTGGCATAAAATAATCTAACATCAAATGTCTAATGTCATATGCACAAAAGGTCAAGTATCTGAATAAAAACCAACATGTCAAAGGTCTAGGTCAATGTGTTCCAAACAAGGTTTAAACTCGGAAAGGGAAAAGTTAAGTTACTAGGTCTTTTATCCAAAGATGAAGTTAAAATCTAGGCTCAAATAAATAGGAATGATGTGATTTTATTTAATCTAACAAGTTTAGAAATAACTTTGACATAAACTTAGTACATGGAATCAAACATAAACATGATCAGTTGGGATAAGGCATAAGACAAAAGGCTCTTTGAAGAAAGATTGTGTTTTATTAAATAAAGGAAAAAATAATGATAAGGATAACTCATCAATAGTTTTCAAATTTGGGTAATCGATTAACTAAAGTTATGAAACCTAAAAGAGAAAGATCTATGTATCCACCCCATGAATTAAGACCTAAATAAAAATAAATCAATGTTTGGATCTAAATTTAACAAGGTTAATTTAAAAATCAACTTTGAAAACTATGATTTGACCAAACAAGCTAGATAATATTGGACATCATGACGACACAAGACAAAGGTCTAATTGGTATACATGACATGGTTTAAAATAATAGTTTTTGGTGGAAGGTAAGCTAGTCTTGAAATAAATTGAGTAACCTGATGATGTAAGAATGCTCAAATTATGTGGTTAATGTTATGTTTATAAAAGACTCAAAAGGCTCAAAAATGTTTTGACATGATTTGTGTAGCATAACACTACCCTCCTGAACTCAAATGGCACACACACAAACAATTTTAAAAAAAATCAAGTCACAAGTGTGGTGTAAAATGGCTAACATAATGCCTCTTTGGATAAAAGAGTGATGTATATACAAACTAGTTGTGACATGATTTATGAACAAAAATAAAAGTTTTAGTTTGAAGGCATATGAAGCAAAAATGATCAAAAAATACACTAATTATAATTGTCCAAATCCTAGCAAGGGTATGGAAAAATGGGGTTGACTAAAACTAGCAAGTTTCAAATATCTCCTAAGGAATCAATTATAGAATGACTTTCACATCAAACAATGTAAAAGAAAAGCACAAAAATTAGGTGACCATAACAATGGCTAGTTGTAAAAAGGTCTAGTCCTTTTTATAAGCACTACATGTTGATGTGTGCTTAGTATAGTGCGATGTCCTAGTACAGATATGTCCCATGTATAAATCCAATCAGGAGCAAGTAAAGTCAATGTTAGGAGATGAAACCCTGGGTCAAATCTTCTCTAAAGAACTTGAGGGAGGTAATGACATCCCCCTCATAATCCAAGTTTGCATGAAAATAAAAGACTAAGAGAAAGACTTTAGGGTCATTTTCAATGTCACCCAAACTTTGATGAGTTTTTGGGGAGTGCTTTATATGACATTCTTTCTAAGCCTTGGACTAGGCCTTTTGAAATAAGAATTGTGCTTTTGATTCCAAGGGTTCCCTAAATGGTATAAATGTAAGATCATACACGAAACATCCCTCTTTTTGCTAAACAAAATTTAATCTAAATAACTAAGTAAATATAAAAAGCTTTGAAAAGGTGGCTTCATTTTTAAGCCCAAAGGAAAGTGAGGTGGTGTTCATTTCACCCCTTGGTCTTAGTTGTAAGTTTGAAAACATTCACCATAAATATCTAAATTTTTTGTTAAACACCGAAACAAGGTTCTTAATTAATTTTTAAGCATGTAAAAGGTGATCTAAAACATATTTTTAGCAAATGTCAAACTTGGTCCTACAAAAAATTTATTAGCATGTCCTTTAGCCTTGAAACTCTTTTGGGTTTGAAACAATGAACTTTAGAAAAAATATCTCAGGTCTGTGTTTAAAGAAAAAAATGGTGACCGACATCGATTTATATAACCAATGATGGTTACATTTTTTAACCAATGTCAGTTATATAATCAACATCGGTTATACCAATGTGACTGACGATAGGTATACAATTGATGTCAATTTTGATAACTGACATTAGTTAAGCTATCCTATTAATGTTTGTCTTACTAGTTGATGCCAGTTACTATGTAAAAACCATGACAAATAAAAATGGCAAAAAAAAGTTAGAAAATCAATTTGTAAGAGGTTTAAGGATACAAATGAATATTTTAAAGCTGCAAAATGATCTTCTTCATGTGTGGGATGTATCTAGTCCCATGGGGTGTACTATATGTGATCTATAAATTTGACTCAAAAGAGGATGGTTAGTATGGTGTTAGTTCAAAAATGAAAAAAAATATGAATGAAAAACACTAACTAGCATAACATGTCTAGGCCTAGATACTAGGGAGAGATTAGTTTATAAAAAAAAAATTTAAACACAACTAAAAAGTAAGGAATAAAACACAAGAATTCATTCACCTTCCTTGTATGCTCCAAATTCCTTTGTAGTAGTGGCTTGCTTGATTTTGTGTTCATGAAATCATGTGCAGTGGAATCTTGGCTACCTCCATCTCTCCTTGGCACCTTTGTCTTGTGGCTTGGCTTGGATTAGAATCAATTTGGCATGGTAACACTAATTTCTTGAAGCTTTCTAATCAATTATATATTATATCTTTGCATAATTATGTCTTAGACATGATGTTCATAGCCTCTTTATTTATATATTTTTGAGAACGTCAAGAATCAACCTAAACTATTCATCCTAAGATTGAGATGTGTGGTTAAGGATTAATTTAATTTTTGAAATTAATTTTATAATTATCCTCATCATGACATTAGAAGAAGGGGTAATTAAGAGGCATGGAGGGCATGAATCTTGATATTTGTGGCATTTATGACTTAGGGATGTCTTCCCAAGAAATGAGTTCACCTGATGATGTAGATATTCAATATTCATTTCAAAAAATACGTATTCAATACGTTTCCATGGAATTCTTGATTAGGCCCTAATTTGGGTTAATTAGCTCTTAATCATGATTAAGCACTTTGTGCACAAATTACCCAAATTGATTAGAATGCCTTATTATTGGTTCAAAATTTTAATGGATTGGAATTAGATGTCATTGTCAAATGTGTTGGATTTTTTATCCTATTTAGGATTTTACCGGTAGTAAATAATGAAAGAACACATCTTGTGCAACAGATTTGATAGGAAATATCAATCCAAAGCACTTGAAGTGGGAAGGGGTTTGAAGTAGGCTTAAGATTCATGTATAGCTAGAACTGAATGTTTGTGCATGCATAGTGATTGATATCAAGTTTGGGTGAAGTCATGGATGTTATCGACTAAAATGGACATTATTGTCTTAGTTTATTATGGCTCTTTGTGACTGTACATTTATCTATGTTTGATTGTGATAGCTCTTTGTATGTGATATTGATGTCTAATAATGTGCACAAACCCCAAAAGTGATATCCTTCTCTTTGAAACCCTTATTCTACCTTTGAAGGATATAAACCTAAAAAATATTTATAAGTGTATGAAGGAAAACAATGACTGAATACATCAATTCATTTATTGAGTAAAAAAAGGTTTATATACAAAGAGAGATTCATTTATCTTGTAACTACCAAAATATCCCTATGCCTTCTAAGCACCTAACAACTGTAATACAATTGATTGGTAAACTACATAAAAAATCTTAACTAGATAATGTAATAACTCAAATTATTCTAACATTGACCCTTTATTACATTGTTTCTATAGACATAATATTTCTAGATAGTGATCCCACCTTTATTACAAACACTGTAAAAAGACTTACACCTTGCACATAGCCTGCTCACTTTTTGGGGTGGTATGCCATCCTTGTGGCTTCAAGGTCTTGGTGACATCTCAATTTTTCCTTGCAATATTAAAAAAAAATTGGAAGTTATAGGAACACTTTTCTCTGCTAAGACCTTCAATGGTTTCCTAAATTATGAGGATTACCACAAACCCATATGGTTTTTTATTATAGGTTGACCACAAACCTATAGGGATGCAAGAGGTTTCTACTACACTTTGATGGTTTCTTAGATTACTAAAAACCCTTTTTTAATAACCAAGCACTAATTTAGTGTTTTTTCTCTCCACAATATTCTTTTTTAGGAGGTACCAAATTAAAAAATAATACTCAGTGCTTTATTAAAAAATATACTATAAAACATAAGACAAACACACCAAAATTTGTCACCATAGCAATAATGAGACTCCATCATAGGCGATTCATGAGAGGATGCCAAATTTCCTCTAACCTCTAGTAAATGATGTTGATTCACTCAATCAATATCTCGATGAAGCTCATATGCATGTATTTTATGAGGACAAAACTCTCCCACTAACACATACGACTCAAGATGTTGGGTTCACCCAATAATGTGTCTGTATAAGAGACTTTTGAGTTTGAAAACATCGACAATAGGACCAAAATAAAATTTTGATACTTTTTATGGCTTAATTCTTTTGATGATATTTACGATTGATAACTCTCACTTTAAAAATATTGACAAAGTGTATCGACTCTTGAATTTTTCAATTTTTTTATAAAAAAGACATAAAATTTTAAAACATAATCCAATAAAAAAATGTACTAAGAAACTAAAAAAAATAGAAAATTAAACTATACAACTTACAATGATCTAATTATCATAAAATAAGAACCTATTCATTATCATACCCAATTACAACTTGCATGTCTCGTGACAATCGCTTGGTTTGAGAAGATTCTTTTGATGACTTTGAGGCTTGACGTAGATTTCTAGATGGCTATGATAATAAATGAGATAATAATAGATGCTAGTCCTTAGAATTTGATAGCAAGGTAGATGACTATAATGAATAATAAGATCAGTGGAATTGAGTTGGTAACAACTAAAGTATGTAGTGCAAAATTGTCACACATTTATATCACCTTGCTCACTTCTACTATTATGCTTTGATCTATTGGGTGTTGAGTATAACATTCTAAGGAATGCTTCCTTTGATATCCATCATAATCTATAGGCATTGAATCTTGTACAATAGGCTTATATATCTCTAACTTCCATGCATTCTCCTTTAAATCATGTTTTATAGGTTTGTTCGATCTACTATGCGTTGAGATCTTCATGTTTTTGCATTCATTGATTATTCCATAGTAGGCATATATCAAGAAAATAAATTCTTTGATTTACCTAGACTCACTCCATAGGCTTTCACTTCTATGCCACATGTTTTGGGTTGCTCTACCAATAGTTCAGAGGCTTTGATTATCAACTTTGCATTTGCATTTGTTGCTTGATTCTATCCTAACCTATTGAATGATCTCACCGAGGATACTCTTTTCATATTCAAAGGCAAAGCAGACTATAAGTGCCCCTCATAACACTCAAGATCTCATTATGAATGCCCTAATACTAGTGAAGGAAAATAATGACTGAATACATTGATTCATTTATTGAAAAATAATATATTTATATGCAAAGGGAGATTTATTTATTTTGTAACTATCGATATATCTCTACACCACCTAAGCACCTAACCACTGTAATATAATTGATCGTGGAACTACATAATTAAGCTTAACTAGACAATGTAATAAATAAGATTATTCTAACATTTTAATGGGTTGAGTTGACCCCAATTACCTTGGTTGATAATTAATCAGTACTTACATATCCAATACATAAGAGTGGGAAGTTAGAGAGGGAAGTCAAAACACATGTAGCTCTTCCCATTGATATGAATGAGCTTATAATTTTTATTTATGTACTTGAAAATATTTACTCTTAACATGGATTGGTGTGATTTATACTTGATTGATGACTATTCCTAGTGAGTAACTTGTAATTTGAGAATAATAGATAAAATTTTCTCAATGTCCAGCAGTGTCTAATTATTTGATATATATGTTCCTAGTGAGTCATAGGTGTGTGTGTTTTTTATTTATTTATATGAATCCATTTGTTTAATATCTCAAACTACTAAATCACTAGGCAAATGGGTTGACACATATGAATGATTTAAATTTACAATAATGGCTCATGCAATATGTGAGGTAGTTATCGCAAGAGAGGGTTGGTTCTGAATAGATTGGGTGACTATCAATTGATGATACTAACCAAAACTGACAATCGTAACCTAAGTAAAGGTGGACTAAATTGAAGTTCTAAGTGTCTTTGCATGATATTTAGTAGGTTAAAAATGAAATTTTGGTTCCTTAACATTGTAACAACAAAAGGAACGATCAAACTCATAAGATGGCATGAAAGTGTGAGAGAATGATGGATTGTTCTTTTTTATGCAATCAAGTCATGTGTGGTAAATACAAATTAAGTTTATAATTTTCAAGTACTTAATACCATATTTTAATATCGATAAAAGGAAAAACTCAACTTTTTATTAGGAAGAACTCATGTAAGATCTGTAAAGGATTATATGTATGGTTGTTAAAGCTCTTAGGAGGGAAAAAGTGAAAGCATATAATTTTAAAAAATATTGTGGTTTGATCCCTATTCAATTTATTAGAACATAGGAAATGCCTTACTATATAATAGGGTGTGATTAGGGTGAACCAAAACATCTTTCTATCCCTATTTTAAAATATAATAAAAGTGTAAAAAATGAAGCCAGGATTACAATACAAATCTAATTTATATATAGGAATGAATAACTAAAACTGCATAGGAAACATATAGATAGGTAAGAGAGTGATTATGTAGTGTAATGTACTAGCAAAAACACATAACATAGTTATGGAAGATAAAATACATATTTTATATCTACAAGCATATGAGCTTTAACGGATCTATGCAACCATATTAAGATGGACACTCACTCTTCTAAACCTCATGACCATAGATCTATTTCAAGGCATTTATAATGAATTTACATGGATATAAATTGGACTAGAATGGAAATAAGCTATGTACCCCTTTTTTTGGGATATTTATATAAGTAAAAAGTACAATTAATTAATTTAAATTTTATTTTAACATTCATATATAAATTATTTAAGAAATATATCATATTATTTAAATAGTCTCAATTTTTAAATCATTTAGATAACTAAATCTAAAATAATATAAAATATTATTCAACATAAATCAAGTCATAATTTTTTTTCACAAACATGCTGAGATTTTTACTTATCAATAGAACATTCACTCTCACCTTACATCTCTTAGATCATTTGGAAGTGAAACAAAATCCAAAATTTTAATTTTATTAACAGAAAAAAATTTATTATATCATAGCTTCCCGCCATTTGTAATGCTCAGAAGCCTCGTGATAAGACTCTACATACCCACTCACTATGAACTATGTTATGTGTCAAACACTAGACTCATGTTACAATCTATTCCTACATTAATCTTGAGGATCCCATTACATCAAATTATGTTTTTCATTAGTTGAGCATTTGAATTGACTTGTGTGTCCATATACATGTTGAATTAGGTGTAAGAGACATTTTTGTCAATAAAACCTATCTTGCAATACACCAATATTGAATCATTTATTTGGTAAGAAACATTATTGACCACAAATAATATCCTTGCACATTTACAACAATATAAAAATAATTGTAGGAGAGGAATGTCAAAAACATTTATGAAATGTGAAATAATTATTGAAATGTCATAGATCAATAGGATTATATATCTACTGAACCAAAGTTTAAGCAATACTAATAGCTTCAGTTTTGAGATTTATCTTTTTATATCAGAATAATAAATAGAGTTCCTCTAAAATTAATTGCATAACAAAATTATTTTTGGATGTTTTATATCTCACATTGTGTTAATTATAATAGAGATTTAAATTTAACAGTTTTATGAATATTTATTCATATATGTATATAAGATTTATTTTGTAAAAAATATTATATACTAAATTAAATAATAAATGACAAATTGGAATGAGATTAAAATCATCTCACATATCATTTGTCATAAAATGTTTTAAATAAAAATATATTACTTTTTTCTTATTATTATATCAGAGAATGCCACAGATCTGATAAATTAAAGAGTGTACTGATGAGAACTATGAAACATAAATTGTATGAAGGTAAGATTAAGCACACACATACATAACTGTAAGTTATGAAAAATAATGAGATAAAATGTAAAAGACATAAAATGGTTCCAACTCAATACACTCGAATAGAATAATTCAAGAGATGTAAATATAGGAGGTAAATGTGTAACCTCCTCTAATAATAAAGGCAACCTCCACCTAGAATAATGGCAATCTCCACCTAAAACTATCTAGTCAATATTCAATTGGTCAAGGGTAGAAACTACTTTTAGATAAAATAGTATGGTCAAGAGAACACTTAGAAAAGAATAACCCATAAGTATAGGAAAAGTCTAAGTGAGGTGGAATATTCTAAGTTAGATAAATAAAGTGAGGAAATTAAATCGTATACTAACATATTAAAATATGTGATTGGTTGTAGGTTCATTACCATACCATAAAAGTGTCTATTCAAAGTATTAGAACATAAGAAAATAAATCCTACACTATAAACATCATCAGGTTGAGTTTAGTGATTGAGAATCCTTGTTACCTAGCTATGGTAGCACCCAGGTAAGGCCCCTTTCTCCCTTGAGGCTCTTCCCTTTTGCATTTGGGGTTCTTTAATGAATTGGTGATTATTTACAATATGGTTGTTACTCCATTAAGATTACTACATGTATTCTAAGGATTTTTCTTCATCTAAAATGGGTGTAGACATTATACAAATTACACGTACCATTTTATTGGCTACTTAATGTTCAAATAAGCCCTCTCCTCTTTGGAGGGTTTTTTCTCTTATAGGTGATTCAACTACTCATCTAGTCTAGGCACTCAATCGATGACATACAATGTTTTAAAGGTTGAGCTAGGAGGTGAGGTTTTGAGTGATGAAGCTTGCTTCTCATCCATTGCAGTAATTTTTCAATTTCATAAATTTTGGTGGAGCATAATTAACTTGCATCCCTAGATTACAAAGCATTGGAAACCTCTCTTGGTTAGCACCTTCATTATTAATCCCTATGACAAAGTACTCTTAATCATTAATCTATCTTTCCCAAATGATAGAGATTAATTGTTGTATTTGGGCCCTTGTGCTTAGGAAAAATCTTTTCTTTACATGAAATTCTAGTTCACTACTTTTAGTCCTATTATAGTTTCCTTTGTCATTGCTCCAATTTGGGTCAGGATTCCTCATTTGCCTTCGTGAATTTTGCAGGCTTCTTCTCTTCAAAACATTAGCATCTCCCTTGGGAATTTATTTCACTCTCTCTCTTAAGATTGAATCTCGCATATAGAATATATTCACTTGAAGATGCATTATGGATCTATTAAAAGATTTACTAGAAGTTATTAAGATCAATATTGGCATTAAAATATAAACTCAACACTTACATTGTGAAAGAATAAATTTTATATGCAAGAGATATTTTAATCACATGCATGTGGTTATAGATTACCCTAATAATTATGGTGGTGAATCAGATAATAATTTTAAATTTGGAAAGTTTAGAGCTTGGTGGAAAGAAGTGGAGGGGGAGAATTTGATAGTCTTTAGTAAGGATAGGGATATGGATAATGATGGCAGGGATAAGATAATGGTAAGGTTAAAGATAATAGTTATCTTTAAAACAATATTAAAGTTTATCCAAATCCTTTTGTGTCCTCTTTTGATTTTATCTCTTCATGTTTTACAACTATGGTTGTTCCCTCTACAAAAGAGGTCTCTATTTTGGAAAATTTGTCTTTACGGTCTCCTAAAATTTCATCAGATCACTCATTGAAATGATTGAGTCCTTCCATTTTAGGAGTTCATCCTATGGAATTATTGGTGTAATGTTGGGACTCCCCTCTACTTGGTATTAAGGATTATGATGCTAAATGATGGACAAAGGTATTAACTATGAAAAATTATACCTTTAAAAAGAACATTTATCATGTGAAACTTCACTCTCATAAGAAACCAGTAGTACCCAAAGGTTTCTTGATATATTTTAGTCGTTAGTTACTCTTGCTCCTTTTCTATTTAGGACATTGGAGTTTAGTCAGTTTCTCCCAAGGTTTATTCTTTGATGTTTCTCAAGTTTTAAATTTTATGGGATTATTTTGTTTTCATGGAAAAAGTTTAGTGATCACTACTAACCATATCTTTATTTTATATTTTAATTTTTAATTTATGTTTGGGTTAGGGTCCCTATATATTTAATTTATTGTGAGATTATCTCTTTGACATTTCCTTATATATAAGATTTATATTAGTTATATTTGAAAAATTTCTCTATATTCACCATTTCTTAGGCCATTCATCACCCTTTTTACATTTATTACTTTAATTAATGATTTCCTAAATATTTTATATTATTATCACTTTATTGTGGGTAATCGTGTCTTCATATATGATTTAATTCATTGTTGTCATGACCCTTATATCTCTCTTTATTTTAGCTAAGATTTAATTTCCCTGGGGTCATCTAGTCCTATTTAGCTTAATTGTCTAAGCTTTCTAAACTTCACTTACATTTTCTATCATCTTTGGTCTTTTAGTCATAATTTAGCCTTATCATATTGTCTTGTTGATTTTTCCCTTAATTTGTAATTATTTTATAAGGTTTAAATATACCTACATTCCTTAACACCTCCATGTATGATCACATTTATTTTAATCCATATTTAGTCTTGTATCAGTAGAGATATATTTATCTATTCAAATTTTTATTAAAACATTTAAATTAAAATTGTCCAAGATAGGACATTAACTATATAAATAGCCAATAAAAAAAATATGCACTTAGATGGTTTTTTAATATATAATAACTAATTCGTACAAGAGAGTCCTCAAAAATAAATTAAAAATCGCCTCTTTGAACAGCGGCTGCGCATGGATTGACTTTTGTGTCCCCCGCGTTTATTTATTACTTTCAGACTATTGGCAAGAGACAAATATGAAATCGTTTTATCAGCAAATAACAGCAAATAACGAGAAAGGAGTGTAATATAAGGGATGTGATCTGTATCGTGTCTACTGTAAATTTGTAAAACTAAATACCATTCAGATATTAATTTCTAATATAAGATCATCATATAAAATAATAATCAGCCAAAAAAAAAATTAATTTCTTTTTTTATCAAATATGAAAGTATTATTGTAGTAGAGACTATATCTACTCAATGGATGTGTTTAATTAGAGATTCAGTAATGGGTGTGTTTACTATGCACTGATAGTAATGTGTTTATTATGTACTATGACAACAATTATTAAGCATAGTATGAAGCTAATTTATTGTGGTTTAATTTTTCTTTCTTACTCTGTGTTTCTTATTTATGTTTTTATTATTCTTTGTGTTTGTGCTCTTTTATAGTCTTTGTGTATCTTTGATTTTATGGTTGTTTATTCTTCATATTATCATTATAATTCATAGCTTTCATTGTTGTTGTTGTTGTTGTTGTTGTTGTTAAATCAAGAGTAAACCAACAAAATTATTTGAAAAAATATATATATTTTAAAATCATTAAAACCAAGAGTAAATCAAAAGTAAAATAAAAAATAAAAAAAACCACCCTTTACTAAAATTATTCATTAAAAAAAATTAATCTAATACCTAATCATCAACATGGTCCTCCCATGGTCCTTGCATGGTGTGGAGTAGGTAATATCCTTCCCCTTCTAGAAGGAATGGAATCAATAGTCCACTATGTACCACCTCTTATGACATCCAAACCTTCCCTTTGTTGTCTAAAACCTTTCAATTTCATACTTCTTCATTTGAAAACCCCAATGTTTCATTTCAAAAGCGAAGCCTTTTTGGGATGAATGGAGTGAGGTTTCAGTGAAGCCAAGACATCCACTGAATGAGATCATATCTCTTCCAAAAATTTCTATGTCCCTTAGTGGAAAAAAACCCTATAGAGTAACATAAGCCTTGCTAGCAACTGAAGTGGAAAAGCACTTATCGATAAAGCTCCTTAATTTGTTCTTCCTTAAAATCAGGTCATTATTAAAGGTTTTATTCTTTGAACATAAAAACTAGGATGATGTGCTGCCAAAGGCACAATTTGAAGAATAATCTACCAAGAGATATCCTATTTGATTACACCCAAAGCAATAAGAAGGCAAAACTTCAAAAAGTAGAATTGAGTCCAAGGGCCAAGTAAAGACATTAATTTGATAGATTTACATAAACTGACAAATTTTTTATGTTTCAATTATGGATCATCAACTATTTTAGTGAACAGAGAAACCTTGAAAATCATCTATTAAAATATAAAAGAATCTCACATCATTATAGGAAAATTATATTAGAGAATCCAAATTGGAACAAGAGAACACAATCATGGAGGAAGGGTAAACGAAAGATGATTAGGGGCTCACAAACACACCATGACATTCAAAAAATCATGAGCTACTATAAATCAGAGCCTTATCATTTCCATAAATTAATTGTATTGAGAAGACTCTACTACCTAGAATAAACACCTCTAGAACTAACACCTTTGGCCAAGTAAATTTAATTGAGTCATTTAATCTTTCCACAAAAGGTTGCTTATACAAAATATGATAGACCAATGATCTAACTCCATTGTCTTCTTCAAGATGTTAAATACTATCATCCACTATCCAAAAGTGTAAGAAGAAGATGAGACATTATGAATATTATCTAGAACTAAATCCAACTCAAATTCATTTGAGTTCATCCTAGGAGGATCTCCAAGGACATGAATGCTCTCAAATCCTTCCCTAGCGAGTCATTAGAGAGAGGATGTTGGCCCAAATTTGGATTGGAAAGAGGATTAGATTGAATAATGCAATTCTTATAGAACTCGTTGCACAAATGAAATCAGTTCTCAGAATTAGGGCATTCCACAAAATTGGGGTTCCTTGAACGAGAAGCAAGGACTGATGTCTCTACTCTATGCTTCCATTAAAGGTTCTACTCAACACACTTGTCTGCCGAGAACCTTGTTAGCTTTAATAACTTTTGGAACTCACCTACAATGGGTTGTCTCTCATTGTATACTGACCACACTATGTTAGCCATCATTGACCAACAACTTGTCATCCTCCTTTTTAATAACAATACTAAAATTTAAACTACGTTTCAAAGTTTACATGGGGGCGTACCTCAATTCGTATGTCTAAAAGTATGTTTCATTTTGTTCATATGGAGAAATTTGACTAGTATCCCACGTTGTCTTTATAGCTACTCCAACATATAAGTGATGCAAAAATACTCTCCTTTAAATGAGATATGTAAATCAAAGATTGAATGTGAAACCTAAATAACCTAAAACATTAATCGCATCTTCTCTAACTAACCTTTCACATATTATATTTAATATTATTACTAATATAATAATAATATATATTATATAAAATAAACAAAAAAATATACATACATACATTTATATTTATCGAAATACATGGACAAGTTCGAATGTGAATTACTATTTAACTGAATAGAGAACCTTAACTCATTGTCTTTCGTCAATGACTTACTCATATTCTTTACATGATCCCAGCACCCTAACAGATAGGTTGCGTAATCATTACCCTCTGGTGCGCTTTAGCTTCTAGATCGCCGGCATTAACGGGTACGTGGATGGCTATTCAACGGAATATGCTGACAGCCTCGATCGCTCATTTTCTTTCGTCAATCAGCCACTCACATATCATAATCTTTAGTCGCTCACTTTCTTCTGTCATTCACCCACATCGAACGCGAGAAAAAGATGTCCACGACTGTCTGATATGGTGAGTCGGTGACTCGTGTTAGGTAAACCCCGGTGTAACCCTTAAAATGTTCCAGTGGACTTTCAAGGGCTGCTTTATTTTTCTTATTTCATAAATAAAAATGTTTGGTGACCGGATTTACATTAAAAACTGTAGTGTAATAGCACTTATTTCCACTGATCTTTGCGCATGGACTTCACGCCGTGGGGTGGGTGATGCTTCTGTCTGTGGATAGAATTTACCTGAGAAGAGGAGTTGCAACTAACAATACATTACCCGTTCTTTTTTTAGGAAGGGCTCTGTTTATTATTATCGTGGATTGTGAGGGACCAAAGGTGAGAAAACGTCGACGAACAGATGGAAATGGAGATGGATTAAAAGAATTTTTGGCTCTGGTGGACAAAATCCAAGCAATGCACAAACTTTTCAAACAGAAGTGTGTGAATTAAAACTCTTCAGGAAAGACATCCACGGCTGAAAATGTGGTTGGCAATGTTACCAAACGTCAGAATCCATGGCAGCCTTCATTTGAGTGGAAGGATCTTTCTAACCTCCCGCATAAAGACAGCATTTTTAATCAAAGGGATTTAACTTCTACAAAAGACAACGCAAACGCTTCAGTGGTGTCCCAAACTACAGATATTGGAACTGAGAAATTTATTCGTGAGACCAATTTTGACTTGAATGTAGAGGGCGTCCCGCTAGATCACGAGGAACACGGTGACTGATGTGTAAGAGTAAATATGATGTTTAGTTTAAAGCTTGCAACAAATCTTAGCATTACAGATATAATTTTTCCTATCGGTATATGAAAGTTTTTAAATCAATGTTTAGCTCATATTCATTGATCCATTATCACGAGATTCATTATTCTATCTATTTTTGTTGATGGATTCATTATAATTTTGTTTTTCCGATGATGGTTTACAGAATGTCATAAGTTATTTAGTAAAATAAATCTCATAACAGTTATCTTTAAAGCTGTTTTTCCTAAATCTTAACATGTTTGCGAATATAAGCATTCAGCTAAGAAAATTCTTTACACAGTTTTCAAATAAAATACATTTTTTACATAGTTTTTGTGTAAGATCTCTTTTCTAGACCTTAAAATATTTGCAAAATTATGAGGTTTTCCTCCGTTTTGAGAGTCGTGCATATAAAGCGTTGTAAAGGGATTGTAAAAATTCGTACACTTGAGTTGGTTTAGTAGTGAAGGTGAATACTTTGTATTATTTAAAAGGAGGTTATAAGTTCACATTTCTCAAGGGTAATGTATGTAAGTTTTATATTTGAAACATAGTTAAGTGAATTTTATATATTGGGACTATTAAATGGTTTCGTATGTTATGAGGCAATGCATGTATACTTTGTATTTAGATTATGAGGTGATGTCAAATGTTGTAAGTGTGATAAGGTGTGTATGCCTTGTATTTCAAATACAACTAAATGTTTCGTACATATTGGCAATAAAAGGCGATCTCATATATTCTAAGTTACCTTGTAAATATATGTCACATATTTCAGGTATAATTAAATGCCTCGTACATACTAGAAATAAGACGTGGTCTCATATATTATAACCTACCTTGCAAACCATAACCAACATACTTTACAACGTAAACCTTTAAAGGTTTCCATTCCATACAAATTTCATGGTAATTCATTCTAAATTTTTAAAGGTTTCCCATTATGTAATGAGAGAGGAAACAAAACAAGTTTTATTTAGGTAATGGAAAATAAAATCTCAAGCTCGGCACATGGTGGAAATCACACCATTCTATCATGGGCAGTACACCCTCTACTGCATCACTTTGAGTGGCATAGATCCAGGGATGTATGGAATATTTATTTTATTTTAATTATAATAATGAATGAAAATGTGTGTACTTATATTTAAATACACCAACTTCATATTGTCTTTAAGACATGTGTGCATAGAACTAGTTGAAATGCCCTCAACCATAGTACAATAATGATATGTATGGTAAAATAATTATATATATTTCAAATATATAATAAAATATTTATAATTATATGAATAATGATGAGATAAATAACTACAAGGGTAATACGAATGCTATTGATTTAGTAAGTGCTTATATATTTAAAAATTAATTGTATTATTAAGTAATTAGGGTTTATAGAGAAATTTTTACATCTGGTAAAATAATGATATGTATGTTAAAAAAATTATATGTATTTTAGATATATTATAAAATATTTATAATTATATGAATAATGATGAGATACATAACTAGAAAGTTAATATGAATGTTGTGGGTTTATTGAGTAAGTATTTATATAATTAAAAATTAATCATATTATTAAATAACTAGTCGACATATCTTAGATAAACCTAAGTAAAATATATCCATAGATATCATTCATGAGGCACCCATTGTACTAATATCACAATTCAATATGATATAGGTACATGGAGAATGACATTTATCGATATATTTTATATAGACTTATCTAAGATATGTATGTTAGTATTGTTTAATGTTTCATATTAAATTGTTACATGGTATGAATGTAATGTGTTAATATGACTCATGTGGAGATGACTATATAATTATATGTTTTGTGCATCCATACATATGTACATTTTCATAGGAGACATAAATGTGTTGCATGTATCTTAGGTAGTTTTTCATATACTGTCCTAACATTTCAAAGGTATATAGTTTTATGTGAGATAAGAATTAATGAGATGACTATTTTTGTGTGCATGTGGAAAAGGGAGTTACCTATATTTGCACATCAACTTTGTCATAATATACATATATATGACATTGAGTAGAGTTATTTTCTAAGAAATAGATATATTTTATGACATACCGGCATGATATGATTGTCCATATATTTATAAAGATATTGTAAAATATTATTGATAAATATAATCATGATTTTATCACATTTTGGAAAAATACTATGATCTAAGAATTTGACTCAAGAGAGGATGGTTAGTAAGGTGTTAGTTCCAAAATAAAAATAAAATGAAAGAAACACACTAACTAGCATAACATCTCTAGGCCTAGACACTAAGGAGAGCTTAGTTTTAAAAAATGACAAACACAAGTAAAAAATAAGGAATAATACACAAGAATTCCTTCACCTTCCTTGGATGCTCCAAATGCCTTTGTAGTAGTGGCTTGCTCAATTTTGTGCTCATGAAGTCCTTGGAAATGAAATCTTGGCTATCTCCATCTCTCTTTGGCATCTTTGGCTTGTGGCTTGGCTTAGCTTGAAATCAATTTGGCATGGTAACACTAATTTATTGAAGTTTGTAATCAATTTTGCATTATAACTTTACATAATTATGTCTTAGAAATGATGTTTATAGCCTTTCTATTTATATATTTTTAAGAATATCTATAATCGACCTAAACCATCCATCCTAAGATTGGGATGTTTGGTTGAGGATTAATTTTATAATTATCCTTATCATGACATTGGAAGAAAGGGAAATTAAGAGGCATGGAGGGCATCATAGAAGGTACTGATGAGGCATGGAGGGCATCATAGAAGGTACTGATGAGGCATGGAGGGCATGAATTCTGATATATATGGCATTTATGGTCTAGGAATATCTTTCCAAAAAATGAGGTCACCTGATGATGCAGATATTCAATATTCATTTCTAAAAATAAGTATTCAACAAGTTCATATGGAATTCTTGATTGGGTCTTAATTTGGGTTAATTAGATCTTAAACATGATTAAGTACTTTTTACATAAATTACCGAAATTGATCAGAATGCCTTGTTATTGGTCCAAAATTCAACTGAATTGGAATTGAAAGTCACTATCAAATTCGTTAGGTCTGTTATCCCATTTAGGATGTTACAAAAAAAAAGGAATGCATCTTTGCAAGAGATTTGATAGGAAAGATCAATCCAGAGCACCCAAGTGCAAAATTAGCATTTTGACTTGAAATGATTTGATCAAAGTTAGTTGGCCCATAGATTATATTACCTTATTTATAGATACCTTGGCCAAAGTAGGTAATTGAATATGTCAGTTTAACATCATTTAAAAAAAAATTGGTGTTTTTAGGCCAAATTGTGTGTTTGGCGTGAAAATTGGCCAAAAACTTGGTTGGAGGTTATCGATGGCCAACTTTAGGTGTCTATAGTGTGCCCTTATTTGGGAAGAAATTTCAAGATATAAGCACAATAACATATTATCAAAGAATGAAAAGGTCCTATATGCCTACAACTATAATGATGATAAACTAATTATATGATGCCCCTTTGAGGGAATAGTTAGCACAAATAGGTAAGTAAATGGTCCCTAAAAAATAAAGAAGTTAAATGAGGGGACCAAAGAAAGGAATGATGATGGGGTGAAAACACAATGGTACTCAAAAAGTATTTGAAATCATTGAGAATGTAAGTGGGACTGTGCATAATGGTTTATCCATAGGTAGTTATAAACATTATACAATGATAGTGGCAACATGGTATGATAACAAAATAATTTTTCCAAAGGTGGTTATAATAATTGATAAGATAGAACTACTCTAGCTAGGATAGAAAAATAAGAAAATAACATGCCCCTTTATGGGTAGAAAAAGTAAAGTGGTGACAACATAATGATTTACCCAACTATGGTTATAATCACTAAAAAATATAGGTGAGATGGTGTGAAATGATTTTTCCATAGGTAGTTATAATCGGTCGACCCAAATTATGAAAAATATGACAAACTTAGTTGAGGAGGATGATAAATTAACATAGAGGGTAATGATGAATTGGAACAACCTACTAGTAGGGAGATGCTCATTTGAACTAATAAAGGTTGAAATTCTTTCATGGTTAATTACTTTATTTAGGATATGAGTGGGAGTGAATCGAGATGTCAGTGATGAAGAGATACCGTTAGTACTGAATAGACTATTTGAAGTTGAAGTTTGTTGTAGCACATGTTAGTAGGCATCATGGTATAACATCATGAGAACTTGGCTAAAATATGTGTAAGGACTGACTCCCACAATCTAACACTCAATAGAAAATAATGCACCAATGATAGAAACCATGATGACAATGTAAACATATGAATATAGATGGATTTGAGTATAAGTGTGGGAAAAGAATCACCTGATTAACACACATAAATAAAATCAAGGTAATAGTACTAAAATTAAACAAATAGACTGACAAAAAAAAGTAGAACTAAACAAACAAACAATGCAATATAAACCCTATGAATATTGTGCTTAGAATATAGGTGAAAACTAAATAAACAAACAAAATGGGGGAATAAAATAAAAGGAAGGGGGTGGTTAAGCTATCTCCATATGTACTAGGCAAGTAGACACAACCTACATAGTTCTATGGATGTAATATCTAATAAGAAAATTAA
The DNA here is from genome assembly GCA_037957365.1 of Torreya grandis. Lineage (NCBI taxonomy): Eukaryota > Viridiplantae > Streptophyta > Pinopsida > Cupressales > Taxaceae > Torreya > Torreya grandis. The sequence continues at coordinate 66,714 of JARHVA010005079.1, forward strand.
AGCTAAATGTAGTTCTCCTATGAAATGGGAATAATGTGATAACTAATGAAAAAAATAGAATGGATGTGATAGAACAAGAGGAATGGTCTTGAAAAATGACAAGTGCATGAGAGAAAAGGCCAAAAAGGATGGGGAAACTAAATGACAAGTGTTTTTTTAACTTAGTAAGGTTTCCCTAAATCCTTAAGGCAAAGAAGTGCTCAATGTTTTTATTCTTTTCTAAAGATTTTTCAAATATTTTTAAAATTATTTTGGAGTAGCTGAACTCAATCGAGAATGATGAGACAGTAAAATGGACCAAGCTCTTAAAATGGTGAGAGAATTTAAACTAAGGTTGTTCGTAAAATGATGAGAGCATGGATTAGATTGCTCATAAAATGGTGAGATCATGGCTTAGTTTTCTCTGAAAATGGTGTGAGTGTAGGGAAAAGCATGACTGAGCTGACCTTAATAAGCATCGAGCACTACCTACACATTCTATGAGTAGGACCTCAAGTCACTGTAGTTTCATCCACACAAAAGGTGAGGAAAAACCATTTAGGTCCCAACAATTTCTCAAATCTTGAAAATGGCTAGTCAAATGAAAATAGTAATGGCAAGGTGATGCCATAATGCATGGTAAACAAGTGTTTCCCCTAGTTTTTTCATAAGCAATTATAACTAGGATATAAAAACATAGGTCAATGATACTAATTTACGCATAGGTGGTTATAATTAGTAGTAAGACTACTGAAACACTGATGTGCCTATAAATAATTATAATCAGGCTCACATAAACAAAATTGATATGAAGAAATATATCATTTCATATCAACTATCACACTACTTTCATAGACTGTCATTGTAAACACAAATTGGATAAGAGTAGAAACTTGATCAAAATCTCCACACAAACAGTGTATGAAGAACCAAAGGAACCAAGACCAAACTAGGAGTGGGTAGGATGACTAAAAATAGGCTTTGGTTTAGATAAGAATGGAATGATAGGATGGATATATTATTTAGAGGTTTTACCCCCAAGTGATGGGGTAAGTGGTGAGAATATGTAACAATGACACAAGGATATATAACAATAGTAATGGCATGAGAATGAAATGGGATGGTACACATTGTTGGCCTAGGTGTGGTTTGTGATTCTATTGTTCTTGTTGATGGGGAGATGCTTGTCCTAATAAATAAATGATACAAACAAAATACTTGATCATGTAAATTTATAGACCACACCTCATCTAAATAGCTACTTTATCAAAAATGTCCTACAGATTTAGATGCTAAGAATGTTATTGTTTTCTTCATTAGTCATTGATTTTGATTCCTTCAAGTGTTGAGACAAGGTATCCTTGTAGCTTCTTCAAAGGAATGTGTGGTCATGTATGGTAAATAGGGATAAAAGTTGGATGATAGATTTATTTATGAAATGGAATGGTAGATGATAATGGAATGTATAATTGTGGGGAAACAAATGAAGATCAGGACTTTCAGTCACACGTAATGTTGTTGATGCCAAATTTGACATATTTTTAGTTGTGATGGGGTCAAAAAATTGTTCTTTTGATAGGACCACTAGATTTTATGTGCACTTATGGTGTCAACCTCTAAAATTATATTTTTATATGGATAAAAGTTTTCTAAATCTTTATAGTTTAGAGTTTGGATAAGATAAATAGAAGGTGTGTTGTTCTCAATTTGAAATGTGGGATAAATATTTTAAACATAAACATTAGGGAAATGAATGATATGAATAATGGGTCATATAAGATATGAAATTGATGATGTATATTATATAATCATTTCATTTTGGAATTATGATTCATGTGTATATAAATATGCATTCACATTACTCTTTTGTGCTATTATGTAACTTTTTTTTGGAGTCTTTCTTACTACCTCCCTTGCATGCACATAAAATTATTGCAATTATTTTTCACCAATACTCTTGCACATAGAAAAAACCTTACAAAATAATTTATACCTCATCTATATATTTATATTGCATGAAAACCATGTGGCATTCATATCTTTTTACCTTAAGGATTTCCAAGAAGAACTTCTCAACGTTGTGGCATGTAAGGGTTTCCATTAGAGTAATTATCTAAAAGAGTAGTTTAACTACCATGCGTTTGGAATAGGTTTAAACACCACACAGTAGGAATATGAAATGATTTACAACTATTCTCTTTCGAATTCTTTGTAGTATTTACTTTCTTATCATATCATTTATTTTGAATATGTAATATGTACATCTAGCCTAAGATCTATGAGATATAGAATCTTAGTGAGAAATACAATACCTTAAGAATTTATTCTCTCTCATATGAATTTGTATGCATGCCTTTAACCTCATATAATCAAAAAAAAAAATTATTCAACCTTTTATTACTAGAATAATTTATTTTAATTTTGTTGTTTCATTGTACATCTCTATATTTCTCCCCAATTCATTCCAATTGAATTTAATTTAAATTTCATATTTTTTTATGAAATCCACTTTAATTGAATATATTTTAGGTTTCTTTATGAAGGGTAGCATAACACACCCACTGTATAACTTCACAATGTACCTCTTATTATAGGTTTGTTCATCACACATATTTGTAGGCCAAAAATATCATATCATTTGTATTAGAGCATAGTTATTTTATTGTGCTTTTAAATAAATGATCAAAATGCTAGAAAGATTGACTACTAGTCATATTTATTTCATGCCAAAAAAAAATTATTGTATTAAAATTAAGATAGTTGATGCCTAAAATAAAAAATATATAACTATATACATCTAACATATCACTATCAATTATGTGGAAGAACAACACGCCAGACATGCTACCCAATTATGTAAGTTAATGATGCAACTCAACGTAACACCTTAGTATGATATCATATAGCAGTCAAAAAAATATGTTTAGTAGAAAATCCTCTTTAAAGTTCAAATAAATATTAACTTCCCCATGTTTAAAGGAAAAATTAAAACCATAATATTGCATGTTTGGATTCAAAAACTTCGGGCATATTTCCAAGTTCATCAACTCAATGATGTTGAGAATATGTCTTGGAATACTTTTGTTGACAAAATGAAGGGAGAATATTATCGATATGTTATTAAAATAAGGTAAGCAATGAAATATCCTTTGATATAGGAAGAAGAGAACAATATAGTATGACCAAATACATATAAGGATCTACATCACAAAGTGGGGTGGCAGCTATAAGTAAGTGTATTTTATGAGGGGATGTCATGGATATAATAATTAAACTACAAGGAAAATTTGACAAATAATGGAAACCTAAATATAAGATTTTAGAATGTAAACCAACAAGATATGATGTTGAGTTCTATTATTAAGGTTATAACTATTAGGTAGTGAAAGATAACGTAATCATTATTAAATTAAATCTAAATATAATTTTTTCCATAGATTTAAGTGACCTACACTAGAATAATATAAGTAAGGAGAGAAGTAATAAAAAAAATGTACTACACTAGTAATTTAAACAATATAACTATATAATAATGTAAGTAAAGGAAACATATTATGGAAAGGGATGTTTACCTTAAGTATACTTGTATGACTTTACAAGAATTATTGTATGTGAAGATCTCAAATGGAAAGAATGAAAATATAAGTGTACTTTGTTTGGTAATCCAAAAGATAAATGATACATCTATTGCTTAGACTTCTCCTCTTGAGATTTAGAAACATTGAGAAAGATAAAACCTACATAAAAAGTGTTAGAGTGAGATATGCACTCGTGAAAACACAATATATCTCTTGAAAACCATTACTATGACTAATCCATCATTCAAACATTGAATACACAATAAATAATAAATTTACCCAATGGACTCTCACTATTGTCTTGAATAAAAAGTACAATCTATAGTTTATCTATGTCTACAACCAAGGAGAAGCATAAAGAGTGCTTAATAAATGGGATAATGAGTTGGTTTCACAAAAACTGATTATTTTTTGCGGTTCAATCAAAATATATTTGATTTTTTGAATAGATGCCGACAAAATATTGTCCATTCACATAAAAATCAGAAAAATAAAAGAAATTAAAAGTAAATCCTGACTCCATGAGTGAGTGTGAACATACTCACTCCAACAACCTCTATTAAGTGAAAAATAGGAGTGAGAAAACATAATTAAGAGAGAATGATGGTTTTAAACAATTAGTCCTTATCATGTACCCATGTACAAAATCTCAATGAAATACAAAGTGTTTTTATGGTAACCAATCCATCTTACTAGAATACATGGATGTCGAATTCTTGTAACTTTCAAGCAAAATATGAATTGGTACTCTTTATAAGGCTCGCTTACTGAAAAATGTTGATAAAAACTAGGGAAAAAAGGTCAAGATGGATGAAATATATAAACACAAGCTACACAAAAAATTAGTAGAAACCACTGTGAAAGTAGAAAAGAGGACTAACGCTACAAGGTATACCATGAAGAATGACTCAAAAGATCAACATAATTTTATATTAGGTGTACTTGATGGAATGATCCCCATAAAAGTAAGTGTAGTCAATGAAATTCCTCCAATAGTATTGTGGTGCACCAACGGCTAGCAAGGATCATAACACCTAAATCAATATGTACACCCAACACCCTTCCCTTATATAATGTTAAAATGGGTGTGGTGACTCAAAATTGTTTGTGTGAGTGGGCTAATCTCTCTACTTAAACACTGAAATGTTGACAATAGGCTTCACCAAATTGTCATTCTTCAGAAGGAGAACAAGATCCTACACAAATCTGAAGGAGATTATCAATAACAAAGACAAAGATACAAATATCTCAATAATATGGCTTAGTTGGTGATGGTATAGTCAAAAAATGAATAAAGTGCTCATCATGGCACACACAAAAAAGAAAGAAAAGACTCCACGACTCTTAGTATGACTATAAAAGTTATCCTATCAAGAAAAATTGTCACCAAGTGATGCAATAAAATCCATCATGTTGCCATTATATCACAAATGTCATCTGTGAAATGAGAGATACATGCTCCAAGAAAAATTTACCTAAATATCTCATGCAACTAATGAGCATAAAAAATGAGGAGGCATAATGTGTGATTGAATAAGTTAAGTGGTGGAGGAAGCATTTCTATAAATTCCTCTCAAATAATGTTGTCATACCACCAATAAAAATAATAAATACAACCCATATGAATACAAATGGTAAATGAAGATTCTTACATATGAGTGGGTAAAAATTCCATAATAGAATAATGCATGGTATCATCCAAAAAAATATTAGGTGGATCATGAATAAAAAAATCCTATGTTATTAGATATGAGATTTGGTATGATTTTAATTTCGCTCCAGTTTGTCATGTATTATTTAATTTATAATAAAATAAATTATTACAAAATAAATATTATATACATATAAGAAAAACATATTAATAAAACTATTAAATTTAATTATCTATTATAATTAATAGATTGTGAAATACAAGACATTGGAAAATAAATTTATTGTGAAATTAATTTGGAAGAACCCTATTTATTATTAGTACCTACCTGTAGGTATTATTTTTTTTGCTATAGCATATTAATTCATTTTAGAGAACATTTCAAAATTCAATAGCTAATCACAACGCGTAAGTGTGAAGAGGATGATTTCATTTTCGAATGTTTTGCAGAGTAATCAGATTAATTTTTTGTTTTGCCAGTTTCTAATAAGTCCTGATTACTTCTCTGCAAGCAGACCAATCAGCATCTTTGATATAATTTTTGTTCAATGTTCATTGCCCTACCACACTAGTTAGAAGTAGGTAATTTACTACTTGCCAGGAGCTCGGACAAAAGGCCAGTTGTGTCATTTTAGGCAGTAGAGTGGCTGCCTAGCTGTTGTTGTTTGAAAACATATAACATATGTCTAATAATTCTGGCATTGATGTTTATTATCATGCATTTCATGGGGAGTTGAATTTCAACAGGTTTAGAGCAGGTTTCTTACCTAGAAGAAATCGACAAACGCTACATTTTAGGGTTTCATGGATGGAATGGTCTATCTGATATTGTCATTGAATAGCAGTCGGGCATCAAAGACGAATATTTGTTTCTGTGAGCTTCTGTCAACGCTAATGGTTCTATACAATAAAATGGAGACTCTTAACTGCCATGATGAGGGGTCTAGGGTTCCTTCTTTATCAGAAAGAGGACGCATAAGTAAAACAGTGGCTATATATTATTGTACATATTACCAAATACAAATATTTATAAGATGAAGATCGAGGGGTCCAATCCATCGCATATTTATTGAACGATTGTAATGGAGGTAGCGGTAGCTTCCAGTGATTCTAAAGACAATGGGAAATCTGAAAGCAATAAGAGAGAGGGCAGATTTATGCTGGCAAATTTTGAGTTGGCCGCTACAGTCAGTATTCTCTATATATTTTTGTTAGGGATATTGTGTATGTATTTGATAATGCCTGCTTCAGATTACCATTTTCTTAAATTGCCTCACACATATGAATATCTCCAAATTTTCAACTAAGTTTTTTTGCATTTTATTTAATTATTTTTATTTTATACTAAAAAGTCCACATGTAGTGGTTTCTTTGTCCCAAAAACTTGCATGCAATTTTTACTGTTTAATTTTAAAAAATTAATTATTTTGTTTTAAAAATAATCAATTAAATTGCCTTCTTTCTGTTAGAAGTAAGAATTTTCGAAGCAACTCTGGATTTTTTTTAAGTTGGTAACTTCTTTTATTTCGCATAACTTCAAATTTAGTGACTATCATTTCAACATTGCACTTCAGATGTTGGGACAGCTCATGGTAAACAAAGTAAAAATCAAAGATTTAATATATATTACCTTCTATTATTTAGAATTTATAATGGCTTGCTAAAATTTCCCACTTCTTTCAAATAATCTTCAAAAAACATATGAAAATATTTAAGTAATGGCAATCCATCAGTTTGGACGTTTTACGTTACAACTTCTTTTCCTATTGGCAAAACGCTGTTGTGAAGGTAGACTTTATAATCTTTCATGGCTCATAATTATTATCAATGTAAAATTTTCAGAACCCAACATTATTACCACAAGTAACGGGAGACTTCTGTAATGTAATATTATTTAATATTTTATTTTTGTGTACTTTTTTCTACATGGTTAACAAGTGAACACTGACTGTAAGTCATTTCATAGATAATATTTGAATGACCATTGATGACACTTAAAAGACTATTTAGGTTTCTGATGAATTGCATTATGTGAAATACAAAAAGATCTATGTATTCTCTTATTTACTTTTGTACTTTTCTTTAGTAGAATATTATGAAAATCATAGGATATATACAATCCAACATTTTTATTCTAAGTAATCGGGGGCCTCTGTAGTGAATTATTAAAAAAATGCCTTCAAAAGCGGTCAAACAAATAGTTATATAAAAAAATTAAACATTTTTTCCCCAAAGTACAATATATAAAATCAGAGTTTAAGGCGTATGAGATTTGGTAGTGCATTTGTCAATGAAAACTAGAGGGAGGGATATTATTTTTTAACTTTGTTATACCCACCTATCCATGCTAAGAAATCCATACCTCTCAGTAGAAAGTGTTTCGTGCCATGTACTAACATACCCATATGGATAGTTAGCTATCTAAGTATCTCGTTCAAACAAGACACATGACCAACACATTTAAAAATCGCTCATATTTTCCATAAATCTTCCCAAAGGATACTGGATGTAAAATTCACTTCTTGTAGACCATATCACCTTATGTAAACAATTTAAAGTAAAAAACAATGTTTTTCAATGATTAGAGTTGACATTTAAATGTATCACATTATGAAGACATGTAAAATAATTAAAATTTACATTAATATCATATTCATTTTTAACAATTATTTATGAAATCAACTGATATGTAAATGAATGCACTTAATTAATAATGCTATGAAATATTTATTTTATGTTAATTGGATGTTGTAATGACATCTGGCAAAAGATCTCTTTCTATTATGGTTTTGAAGATGTCCTTAACCTACTCTAAAGTTCTCATTTCCAAGAGTACCACAAAAATTATTTTTGATTGCTCCCACATGTAAGTTCTCAAGCAACATCAGGACCCTTGTTACACTATTAAAAAAAAAAAATCTCAAAAATGAAACTATCAGTACTATTTTAACTTTGAGTTAGTAGATATAGTCTCCTAATGACCACAATGAGATCAATTATACACAACGCTACAATAATTATTTCACATTTGATAATTTCTTCTTTGAATTTAAATTCCCACTATTCAATATCAATAATGTATGACACTACAATAATTGCTTCACATTTAATCATTTCTTCTTTGACTTTCTATTCCCATTATTTTCAGATAGTTGTAAATGTGCAAGGACATTACTTTGGGGGAAATAAACATTCTTTTAGAATAAATGACTGAATATTTGTGTGTCAATCCCATTGAGAAATAAACGATTTCATATTTGTCTCTTATGAACACTCTAAAAGTAATAAATAGTCAATCTTTGCATTCAAACACATGGTGGTGACACACAAGTCAATTCAAATACAACTAATGGTTAAGAATTGTAATTGGTGGTCTGTAATGATATAAGAAATTATTTCTCTTTAAAAAAATAAAAAATTGGAATTTGTTGCACTTTTGAAAGAAATAAAAATAGTGAGATGATAGTGGCTGTATTACACCAAGTATTAAATAAATAAGTCTATTGACAAGTACAAAGCTCAAATTTCATTTTGTTAAAAAAATCAGAAGTTGGCTTATGTTGACTACTATTTTTTGTTATTTTGGATTTACTTATCTTAAAAAATTAAAACTAAAGATTATTTTTATTATATAATATTTTTCCTAAATTATATATATGTGAATGTTAAAACAAGATTCAAATTGATTAATTGTACTTAATACTTATATAAATGGTCAAGAAGATAGGATAATTAGCTTGTTTCTATTATATTATAATCTATATCTATGTAAAGTCATTAAAAATATCCTAAAATAGATCTATGGTCATGCAGTTTAGGAGAGCGACTATCATAATATGGTTGTATAGATCCATTAAAGCTCAGATTCTTATGGATACTAAATATTTATTTTATCTTTTAGAACTCTTTTTACGTGTTTTATAGTGTGTTATACTACATAATACTTATCCTACCTATCTATATGTTAACTATGTAATTTCATTTGCTCAATCCTATATGCTAATTTAGATTTGTATTGAACCGCTAGCTTCATTTTGACACTTTATTGGCTTTTAAAATGGGGCTATAAAGATTTGTTTGGTCACCCCAACCACACTTTTTTGTATGGTTAGGCATTTCCTATTATTCAGTGCTTTGAATAGGACTCAAACCACATGTATTTATTTCAACTATACATTTCTACCTTTTCACTCTCCAAAACTTCCATAGTTGTACCTAGAATCTTTCGTAGATATTATATGAGTTCTTCCTCTTCAAAAGTTGAATTTTTACTCTTGTATATATTAAAATTTGGTATTAATTATGTGTAAATGATAATATTGACACACATTTACCACACATGACTTGAACACATAAACAAAATCCTAATCCATCATTCTCTCACACTTTCATGTTATCTTATGAGTTTGATCCTTCCATTTTTTATTACTGCATCAAGGAACTAAATTTTTCATTTTAACTACTAAATATCATTCCAAGACACATCTAGATATTCAATTTCATCCACATTTACATAGGTTAGTTTTGATAATTTTAGTTAGTATCATTTCTCAATATTCACCCGACCTAGTCAAAATGAACCCTCTCCTGTAAAAAGTACATTTCAAAATCAAAATTTTCCTTAGGGTCTATCCATTTTCCTTTCATTTCATTCACATGATAAATTACCTAAATAGATTCATATATTAAAAAAATTAAGGTTTTGTTCATAAGGGACTTGATACATATCGAGTACACAACTAAACACTATAGTCACAATCAAACTTAAATGGTATGTACACATTTATTTATTATACTTATCATATTTAGCATATGATTCTTGTCAAATCATTTCAATAAATTTCATTAATTTGTATTGAGATATAAATTTGGGTGTTATGTGTTCATATATGAATTATTATACATCTTTATATCCTATAAGATTTATTCTTGATTTTATTGATCCAAATTAGAGTTAAACATATTGGTGAACTCATACACATATCAAACCATACTAAACTATATGCTTTCCCTAGGGTTTCATGCTTACAAAGTTTAATATATTTAATCATAGGGTTTGAAATTTCCATACATAAAATATTTTTACCTTTCAAAGGTTTCAAATTTTTTGTCTTGAGGGTTCAGATCTAATTTCTGATTTTATAAACAATAATTTTTTTCCACATTTGGCCCTTGAATAATCCCATCTCATATTTCAACATTGAAGTTTTACCTTCAAACCTAATTTATTATTATTCCGTAACAATACACATTAAACTCAACCTTAAAAACATGAACATTATTGGTTAACATAGTGATGAAATTACTCTTTTCATGTTGTTATAAATGGATACTATGTAAGCAAATGGGTAAAAAAAATCAAATATAAATATATAAATTAGGCTAAAAGAATATGAATAATCCTAAGCCTTCCTCAAATCCTACTCTTGTAAGATCCAATCATGATTTCCTTTTGTTATCACTAGACAACAAATGGCATGCGTGACCTCATTCATTCTCCCTACTAAAAATTATATAGTGCCTTCCATACACCCTATTATTTGAATTATCATGAATGTTGACACCAACAATAGTCATGACACAACTAATTCAAATCAAATAGATGTCATGGATAGTCAATATTTTACTTAAAATATTAACTTAAGTCAGCATAATATTTATGTAATATTATATATAACAAGAGATGAGTAGAAAAATTTAACCCAAAACTAATAGATTATTATGGCCTCTACTGCTAATAATATTCTTATGCCTATACCTCTATTGACCTATGTAACATCCAACCAAGTTTGAGGGCAGCACTATTTTCCAACTTATTTCCATACATTATCCTACATATTTAACCTTTACACCTTTGATGGTGATTACACATGTTCCATTACCAACCTCACATATTTTATGATCCCTTGAGTAGATTATTGTAAATTTAAATAATTTATATGGGTCATTCCATTTGCTTAGTGATTTGGTGGTGTGCAATATTTCCAAAATGGACTCATATAAATATAAATATAATGCACACTCAGGAATTACTAAGAACATATATAACAAACATTTAAATTTTATATTGTAAGTTAGTCACTAGGATTAGTAATCATTCAAGTGTAAAGCAGACAAAGCCAATTTAAAATTTAATATTTTCAAGGATCAAAATTGATTATAAGTTCATTCATATATTAAAATAATGTTTAAATCATAAGGTAAAGACATGTAGTTATACAACCCTCTTAAGAGATACCAAATTTGGATGAAATATTACTTCATATTTAACAAATATGCAAGTTATTAGTTCTCAATGAGTTGAAAGAGGATGATGAAGTCAAGAATGAAATAAATTAAAGTGGTAAAATAGATTGGGATTACAATAATGCCAATTATATGATAATTTTAATGTGGATGTATAAAAACGTATTATAATACACATGCCAAATTAAAATGCGTATATGAAATTTATATGTAAATTTTAAAATAACTAAAACTTGTGTTAGATTAGTAATATATATATATATATGAAATTTATATGTAAATTTTAAAATAACTAAAACTTATGTTAGATTAGTAATGAAATTATATATATATATATATATATATATATATATATATATATATATATATAAATATATATATAAATAAATAAATAACATGAAGGATTTGTTTGACAATTTGGAGAGAATGCAAATCCAACTAAAATTTATATGTCTAGAAATTAATATTACAAATATTAAAACAAATTTAACAAAAATAAATATTAAATATATAACTAAGGTGAACACATATCTTCATGATACTCTTTTTTCTTCCATTTTGGAAATGGAAAATCATCTCGCTCCTCTGCCTTAATCTGTAGTTCTAAAAACAAACAAAATGTTCATAAGAGTTTTATGTACAAGTGTAAGGGAGAGCCCATATTGTCACGACTTGTAATACTAATAATTATCATCCATATATGCCATCCAGTATGGAAGTATGTGCAATCATGGAAAAAATATCTATATGTTAGATAAGTACTCAACATTGGATGGGCACTTCATTTTGATAATGTTCAAATTATCTATTTTAATTATATAAAATAACCAACAAAATGGTTAGGACTTATAGATAAGTTAATATTTTAATCTTTGAACATACTAAAGGCATGAAACAAAAGACACATAACCCCCAAAGAAAATAACACATGAAAAAGGTATGATGGCTTCTCCAAAAAAAAATATTTTAGGTCTCTAGGCTACCTAAAACTAGTTCAAAAAACAATTGAGATATATTGATATGTTTATGATGTTTAATTATGTTATTAATTGAAAATCTAATAGTTATTTCCTTGAGAGTTGAGTTGATATGTTTTTTCATACATGTGTGCCACTAATTTATTTGTGTCGCATCATCTTCATTCATATGAATCTCCATGTATTCTTACGTGGTTTGAAATATTTTAAAGATCCTCATTGTTTCCCTTGGTTTTATATTGATTTTATTCACCTTTTCTATCAAATTATTATGGATAATATTTGATCTTTGATTTTAGCTTAACACTATGCTTAGTACATATCATCAAATTCATAGCAAACAACAAACCTATGACTGACATTTCACCACTTTTACTTAGCATTGTTACATAGTTACCATTTAATCAACACAGGGTCATAGGTAATTAATTTATTCAACACTTATTTTCACTTATGTCTCTTTAAAGGTCATAGGTAACTCACTTATTTTTCCTTCATTTGTTCATCATTCCATTTCCAACATGATTGATATTGATAATGTATATTACAACTAAATTTTATAATTTGTGACTTATTATCATGTCATTAAATCTTAAATAATCTTTGCCTATTTTCCTTGTATACTTATGGTTCCAACATCTAAAAGTGTTTTATATAAGAGAAAATATTTTTACAAATATTTAAGGTTTAGGGTATTCATAAGATGTGTGAAATGTAAGCCCTCATTTTGAGATGTGGGATAAATATGTTAAACACATATTTCAAATCAAAATAATTATGGTAATCATGTATTACATAAGATATAAAAATAATGATACATGACAAAGAAAATCTTATATTGGAAACATGATTCATATGTTTTCATAAAAGTATGCACACTACTCCTTTGTGCCACTATGTAATTTTTGTAAAACTAAGCTTGGAGTCTTTCTTAGTATTCCCCTTGCATGGAAACACAAGCTTTGCAACTATTTGTCACAAGGCCTCTTACACATAGAAAACCCTGATGAAGTTAACTGTCTAGTTTAGATATTTACCTTAAATGAAAACCATATATCAACCATTTTTTTTGACATTGTGGCTTGCTAGGTGGCACTTCCCAGCTTTGTGATATGTAAGAGTTTCCATTAGATAAATTTTAGAAATGAGTAGTTCAAGTCCCATGCATTTCTATAAGTTCAAGCATCACACAAGAGGAATATGAAATAACTTGCAACCATTATCATTTTAATACTTTGTATTTTTACTTCTTTCTTATTTCCTATGACTTAATACGTAACATGTACATCAGAACTAGGGTCTATGATATACATAGTCTTAGTGAAAGATAGAATACATTGAGTATATAATCTCTCTTACACATTTTTAGTCATACATTCAATTGAGATGAATCAGAGGAAGATTATTTTACTTACAATCACTAGAACAAAATTTATTGGCCCTGTTGTAGTATTGTACATCACTATACTTCTCCCCAATTCATTCAAATTCCAATTAAATTTAATTTCAAAAAATTATTTGAATTCCACTTTAATTGAACATATATTTGTTTACTTTCTAAAAATTAATACAACACATACTCTTTGTAATTTCAAAGGTTACCTATAATTATAGGTTGGTCCTCCATGCACAAGGTTCTCGGTCTCATAGAACATTTCATTCGTATTAAAGCATAGTTATTTGAATGTACTTCTAAACACATGAGCACAATGAGAGAACAAATGTCTACATGTCATATTTATTTCAGACTAATCAAAATAATACCATAGAAAAATTAATATAGCTAATGCTGAGAATAAACCTGAGGTATGCCTAGACATATAACATATCATTATCAATTATATGGAAGGACAACACACCAAACACGCTACATAGTTCTATGAATTAATGCTGCATTTCAACCTAACACCTTTGAACTATGTCTTATAGCATTCTAAAAATTGTCTTTTGTAGAAAACCCCCTTCAAATTTCAGCTAACTATTAGAATCCCCATGTTCAAAGGAAAAAATAACACGATAGCATGCATGCCTAGATTCAAAAACATGAGGCATATTTTTAAGTCAATCAATTTAACGATGATGAGAAGGTAAACATTAGTATGTTGAATATGTCTATATTTTGGATCATTAGTTGGAAAATTTCAAAGCAAAGTACGCACGATATTGAAACAAAATGAAGAATCAAAAAAAATTCTCGATAAAATGAAGACTATTATCTATATTTAAATTAAAAAAATAGGTAACTAATAAATATATGTTTTGATATAGAAAAAATAGAACACCATACTAATACCAATTATATGTAAAGAAAATTGTAACCAAAACAAAAATTTGACCAAAAATGAATTAAAAGAGGTTGCAAATAAGATATGAAACTTATATATATTTATAAATGGAAGTGTGGGTCTTAACAAGTAGATAAAGATGGAAATATATTGCAAATATTAAATTAATTTAGCTCAAATTATATATATATATATATATATATATATATATATATAACTTAAGTTAAACTATATATATAGATATAGATAACTTGAGCTAAACTAATTTAATATTTACAATATATTTCAATCTTTATCTACTTGTTAAGACCCACACTTCCATTTATAAATATTTCCTGTTTTTTCAATAGAAATTTTAATTACAAGAAAAAAAAAATCTGATTTTTTATATATACGCTTATATTTTGTGAGTAAATTTTAAGATTTAGCACTGCGGGTTCAGCATTTCCGCTTACCCGTGTGGCACAAAGTCGCTTCCTTAACAAGCTATCCTATGTGGCAAAGCTGGTCAAGAAGACACGGACTACGCCTTTGTACACCGACCAGCAGAGTTAGCACATATACGCAACAGAATCGATATTTAAATAGAAAAAAAAATCACGTATGAAAGGAATATAGAGCTTTTAAGAAAATTAATTAATAAGAGTATTGTTAAACAAAATTTTGATGACATTCTATAAACCATCTACAACACAAGTAAGAATGAGGAATTTCGTGATCATAAATCAATGAACGTGATCTAAACATTGTTTGAAAAGCTCTCATATAGGGATAAAACATTAGATTGTAATAGCAAGATTTGCTGCAAATTTCAGACTAAACCAACATGTGATATAGATAGCAAAGCTATAATAAATACATTATATTTACTTTCAATTTGGTTAAAACCGAAACTTTGTGCTTTTACTCTTTACAGATCAGTAACCGTGTTTCTTGCGATCTTCTGAGAATACCTTTATCAGTTCCAATATCTGTAGTTTGCGACACCAGAGAACCGCTTGCGTTGTCTTTTGTAGAAGAAGTTAAATTTTCTGTAAAGATGCCATCTTTTGGAGGAATGTTAGAAAAATCCTCCCATTCGAACGCCGGCTTCCATGGATATTGAAGTTTGATAACGTTGCCACCCACATTTTCAGCCGCGGGTGTCTTGCCTGCAGAGTTGCAATTCAGACACTTCTGTCTGAAAAGTTTGTGCAATGTTTGGATTTTGTCCACCAGATCCAGAAATTCTTGGAATACATCTCCATTGCCATCTGTTCGTCGATGTTTGCTCTCCTTTGTTCCCTCAAAATCCATGATAATAGCAAACAGAGCCCTGTGAAGAGAACGGGTACAGTGATGCTAGTTGCAACTTCTCATCTCAGCAAGAAACTTCTAAAGAAAGAAGCATAACCCACCCCATGGCATGAAGTCCATCCGGAAATATCAGGGAATATTAGAGCTATTACATTCGAGTTTTTATGTCCACCAAACAATTCTCTTTATCAAAGAAGCAAAATAAACATCCCCATGAAAGTCCACCGGAAACTTGCAAGGGTTATACCGCGTTTAACACGAGTAACCGACTCGCCGCACCAGATAATCATGGACGTGTTTTTCTCGCGTACGATAACGTCACCTTTATACGTAAAGAATGGAGCAAGTGATTAACGAATGAAAATGACCGATCGAGGCTGTCCGCTTTTTACGTTGAATCGCAATCCACGTTTCCGTTCATGCCGACGCTGGTTTAGGGGAAGAGGACAATCTCTGTGCACCCAAACTTTTAGGGTATTGATGGTCATTAAAATGCCACGCAAGGTGTTTTATGTTTTGAATAGAATATATTATTCTAAGTTGTTTCGATGGTGCATGGAATCTTTGAAGGGATTTGTCTTTATATATTTATATTTGTATATATTTTTATTAAGAGTTTATTAGTGTGAAGTGTGTGAGGAATTGTAAAGAGTAAAATAGTTGTTGTCAATATTTACTTTTCTATGTTTATCGAAGAAACTTACAGTTATCGTAAATGATGTGGAATAGTATCACATTGAGTATTGCTTTTCTACTCTTTTCAGATTTACATATATATCATTTTTCATTTTTGTGTATCGGTTAAATGAAAATGAATGGTTAATAGATTGGTTGATAGTGAGTATACTCTTCATACAATAGTCAATGTCAACTTTTAACGATCAATGTTGCCAATATCTATTGTTGCTTTATTGGGAGTCATTTCTTGGAATTTATGTGCAGCTCGACTCATGCCATTTTGATAGGACTTTGGCGGTAATTACCTCATGCAATAGGATCCATTAGAAGATGTGTTAGATTACAAATATTTCATGGGGGACCAGAGTAATTCTTGAAGGCAATAACAATGTACATGGATAAGGAAGGTTGGTTTAAATATGGGTGATAGACAATGTGAACTATTTCTTCGATTGCCCCATTAACCAACCCTATTTTCACCCATAGACTGGATGTCAACATAATCATTTCTCTTTTACTTAGAAGCAAAATTTACTTAAGTTGAGTATCATTGTCTGATCTCATCTATTATCTACTTTGTTCTACTTTACATTTTACTATTAGAATGTTTAATGATTTTAACAATTTCTTGTTATACCTTGTGGCTAATTTTTTAGTTGCAAACAAATGTGTTGACACTTTGAAATCTTCATGTTCTTTTGGATGTACGATACATGATGTTATTGATATAAACATATTCCAGTCTTATTTTATTGAGTTGCATTTATGATGTTGGTTAATAATATTCTAAAAAGTGGTTGATTTGTCATGCATCTATATTGATAGAAATTTGTGTATAATGTTACTAATGTGTTGAATGTTTGCCAAAGGGTGTGGCCAAATGACTTTCCTACATACATTGGTATGTCATTTACGAGGGGAAATGGTCCCAAGTCACCAACAAGTATAACTGAGCAACCTCCAAATTATTTGTTGTAATGTTGAGGAAATGCCTCACGTAATGTATTATTTATATTGTTGAGCATTTTAGGCCCTATGAAGCTCATTTCATCAATGAGAAAAAATTCAATATGTTTGGTATCTTCTTGAAAAATTTTCAATGTTTGTCCTTCAAGTGCTTTCATTTCATGGATATGAATGTGGAGGCTTGAATACATTGTTGATGCATTTATGTTAAATGTTGCTACACCAGTTAGAACAAGGAGAATCGGTTCTCTCTACAAGTACATTTAGGCTATGTCTAATGCGGTCAATCAAGTAGGATTTACATGTACCTATTGTTCCTTGTATAATCATCTCAAGTGGTGGATCTTGTGTTTTTTTTTGGGCATGTTGTAGAATAATGTTGAAGGCTTGTTGTTGGTTACCTAATAGCTTAATTAGCAGTGGTTCACTTGTGCACTCTACATATGTATTATGGATGATTTTGCACTGATAATCTATAGATTCTGGTATTATTGTGTGTAGGTTAAGCAATACCTTAGAATTATTCTAGATGTAATTGGTTTTGAAGTCAGAAAACCCAAGCATGTCAATGTCATCTATATTTTTTTCACTTGATGGGTGCATGTGGAATAATATTTGCCACTCGTGCATTTCCACTTCCATATTTATATCTTCTTGAGTGTCACTAACATCTGATCCAAAACTCAGAAGCTTTGGTTGAAACAAAGTTAAGAAACAAGAACAACATAATAACAATAATGCTATCTCTAAGAAGAGATGTTTTATTCAGAAAAATTTGCAGATCCAAACATATGCTTATCTCTGAGTAGAGATGTCTCCTTTCCATTTCAGGTTAAATCTTCATTTATATACATTTTGAAGGTAGGAGGAGGATGTAAAATATCACCAATCTCAAGGAAGATTAAGTTGTTCGACTTCCATGATTTACAACAATACAGAATTTGAGGAATTACTATTTTTAGACTGCACTACTAAAATTAAAATTTGAGGCACTTCTATTGGGTTTTCAAGGGTCAAAATCCATTGATTGGAGCTCCATCACATCTCATCATGTTCTCCTTATTCTTAGATTTCCCACAGTTCAAACAATGAGTCGATTGAAGCTACGGTGCAAAATTTATGGCTCCAAGAAGTCCTGCCACCAATTGAGATAAAACGATCACCCAAATTGTTACCTGGAATGTTGCCCATATCAGCATCATTGCTTGAGTCCTCACTATTTTTATTTCATTTTGTAGATATCCTCTCAATATGCCATAGAACATTCAAATATTTGATTCGTTCCCAATGTGCTACAATGTCATGCATAGTTAAACCGATGTCCACTGCGATGTACCATAATGGTTTGTACAAGAGGATCTCTTACCAAGAGAAGGATTCATATGATGGTGAATCAGTAGGAGGTATAAGAGAGAAATGAGGAAATATGCAAATAATGGCTTCAATTGTTCTATTTATACATTAATTTGTTTTCTTTAATTTGTGGAAAGACTAGGTTCAGGCAGTTTCAATTAGTGGCAGTCTATTTAGAAAATAAGGGCAATTTATATATGTGTCAATGAAAGATGGTAATGAATGTTCTGCTACAAACCATTAGAGGTAGTTCTTGTATCATGTTACATGTATCTTATGCACCTATGCCATGGTCAATAATAGATTCTATGTCGAAATTATTATATGCAATCATTTTTGGTTTTTAAAATATAACTATAGATGATATTCTATTTAGCATATGGTGGTAGCTTTCATATTTGTTTTTTAGATTTAGTTGCATACTTTATTATATATTTGATCTTGACATGGCGATAGACAACTAATTCAAAATCAAAATTTAAACACCATATTGAAAGCATGGATTGCAGATGTTCAATCTTTCATCATTACATGATGGAAGGTAAGTTTTACGACCTTCGACATTGATAAACAGGCTTGACATAGCTTAAAATAACCACAGTGCTTTATATCTGCATTATAGAGTAGTGCCTCTTTTCCACAAACATGTAGATTCATTATATTTTGTGTGATGTTGAACCCTATTTACAAGATCCTCATAATAATTTTGAGCATTGGCACAATATATTTGATTTATGTTGAGCAAACATGGATCATAAAGAAAAAAACAATGTATTATATCATGGATTATGTCATTGTTTTTTGGATTACATGTTGTTGCCTAGTGATCAAAGAATATCCTTGCAAAATCCACTTGAAAAGGGTCTTCCATAATCAATGAACCCATGTTGGGTGCATTTTTTAACCTTATAAATCCATGGATGTGTGTATATCCTCTGTGTTCCCATTCATACAAATTTACAACAATATAAATAAATAGATATGACTTTATAGGTTTTTTTTAATGGAGTTTGACCAATGAATTATAGTTTCAATTCCAATGCCTATGCCGATAATCCTTTCTACAAAGAAGCTTATCTAGGATTTCTTCATCGAAGATTGTAAATATTTTATCCATGTATGAATATGTAAGATGCAGATTTGCAATAAGATTTTGGTTTCTCCAATGAATACCATTTTTTTTTTGGGAAGAGTTGGAGGGCTGTCTGGCATGACTTTATGTAGATCTGTCCCCTTAATGTCTATTTCGCTTAAGATGAAGAACAATGTTGGGCATCACAATCGTGTGATCGCCATTTATACACTTGGATCAGAAAGAATGTTTACCTCTAAGAGTTGATCCAAAACACATTAGTTGATCTAAAGTAGTAGCATCACGTAATTGTATCAGCGTTGGAGGGTTGCTTTTGTACACCGACCTTCAGAGTTAGCATATATACGAAATAAAATTGATATTTAAATAGAAAATATATATATATATATATATACAAATGGAAGGCATATAGAGCTTCTAAGAAAATTGATTAATAGAGTATTTTTAAACAAAAATTTGAAGATATTCTATAAACCATCGTCAACACAAGCGAGTATGAGTAATTTCGTCATCATGGATCAACGAATATGATCTAATAAGCATTGCTTGCAAAACTCTTAGATAGCAATAAAACATTAGATCTGTAATACTAAGATTTGCTGCAAGTTTCAGAGTAACCAAGTTGTGATAAAGATAGCAAAGCTGTGCTAAATACATTATATTTACTTTTAATTTCGTTAAAACCGAAAGTGTTTGCTTTTACTGCTTACATATCAGTAACCGTGTTCATTGTGATCTTCTGAGATGGCCTCTACACTCAAGTCAAAATTCCTCACACGAATACGTTTTTCAGTTCCAATATCTGTAGTTAGGGACACCACAGAACCGCTTGCGTTGGCTTTTGTAGAAGAAGTTAAATCCCTTTGTGTAAAGATGACATCTTTACGAGGGATGCTAGAAAAATCCTCTCACTGGAATGCCGGCTTCCATGCATATTGATGTTTGATAACGTTGCCACCCACATCTTCAGTCATGGGTGTCTTGCCTGTAGAGTTGCAATTCACACACTTCTGTTTGAAAAGTTTGTGCATTGCTTGGATTTTGTCCACCAAAGCCAAAAATTCTTGGAATCCATCTCCATTGCCAGCTATTCGTCGACGTTTGGTCTCCTTTGGTCCCTCAAAATCCATGATGATAGCTAACAGAGCTCTTTGAAGAAAACGGGTATACTGATGTTAGTTGCAGCCTCTCATCTCAGCAAAAAGATTCTAGAGAAAGAATCATCACCCACCCCACGGCATGAAGTCCATCCGCAAAGATCAGGGAATATTAGAGCTATTACCCTCGAGTTTTTTATGCCCACCAAACAATTCTACTTATCAAAGAACCAAAATAAACATCCCCATGACCGTCCACCGGAACCTTCAAATAATCATGGACGTGTTTTTCTCGCGTACGATAATCATGGACTCGCCGTAACTGACTCGCCGTATGAGATAATCATGCACGTGTTTTTCTCGCGTACGATAACGTCACCTTTATACCGTCAAGAATGGAGCAAGTGATTAACGAATGAAAATGACCGATCGAGCGTGTCCGCTTTTTACGTTGAATCGCAATCCACGTTTCCGTTCATGCCGCCGCTGGTTTAGGGAAAGAGGCCAATGTTTGTGCACCCAAACTTTTAGGGTATTGAGGGCCCAGTAAGATGCCAAGTTGCACATAAACTTTATAAAACTAACATTTTATGGTTGTGCTCTTTTGCAGTTCCTTAGTATTTTGAATAGAATATATTACTAGCATTTGCCACGAATGTTGGGAGGGATTTGCTTTTAAATATTTATATATTTTTTAATAAGAGTTTATTAGTGCCAAGTAGTTGAGTAGTTTTAAAGAGTAAAATAATTGTTATAAATATACACTTTTGTGTATTTATTAAGGAAACATATATCTATTGGAAATTGTGTAAAAGAGGTATTTCAATGAGTTTTGTTTCTTCTATTTTTCTCATATTCATATATATATTATTTTTCATTCTTGTATATTGGTTAAATGAAAATGAAGGGTTGATATATAGGTTTTACAGTGAGTATACTCTTGATACGATAGTGAAAATATATAGTTTATAGTTAAAAGGTCAAATTTGAACAAATACTTTAGTTTGAGACACATTAGAGTGCATATGCCATGTAAATATACCAAATCACAGATACATATTTAGATCATATACACATTTATGCACTGACCTTACCAAGACACACTAGTTGAGCTTTATCTATCTACAGTCGTTGGCTCCCTTATGTAGTGCAATTGAGACTCAATCCCCTTGATAGCATTGGCACTACTTCCCTTTTGCAAGTTGTTATGGTTAAACCAATTTACCTAAATGAGATTGGAAAGATTATATATATACTTGAGTTGTGTAATTAGTCGTGTGTCATGATTGGGCATGGTGTCACAATGATAACTAGAAGACTAGACATTAAACCAATTGTACACTTGATGCAATTTGATCTATTATTTTTCCTTGCTAGAGAGTTCCTCCCATAGATTCTACATGAAAAGAAAACATCTATCCTTAACTTGAACAAGGTCATATTGGATAGACTTAAAAAGATTAATTATTTGCATCATGGGATCTATTATATGCTCCACAACAAAATCGAGTCATTTCTCCTTGGATTAGAAAGTGTCTTGCAGCTATTGATTTTTTTGCTATAGATGTTGGATCCCCTAGACCA
Organism: Torreya grandis; assembly: GCA_037957365.1. Lineage (NCBI taxonomy): Eukaryota > Viridiplantae > Streptophyta > Pinopsida > Cupressales > Taxaceae > Torreya > Torreya grandis. Next base: position 89,497 of record JARHVA010005079.1, read on the forward strand.
AACACGTGTTCTCTTGTAGTAAATTTGAAAGACAGACATCCATCGAGAATTTTTTCACTTGATTTTTCACTTTTCCCATTACTGCAACAAAGAAGAAATGGAGCACATTTCCAAATACTAGTTTTCTTGCTTAGTGTATAAAACTAAAGACATAAAGGTGTGATATAATTTGCTCTGATACCATTGATCTAGAGCCTAGGAGGAGATCCAAAATACAACCTACTTAAACAAATTTATTTCAGTTATATGTGGAAGAAAATTCAAATAGAGTTCCATAATTGCATAACATGGAATGCAATCTAAGAAACATAATCAAAATCAACCTTTAGACATTCAACATAGGGGATTGGAATAATATTTTTAATTCTATTAAATAGCAAAGACAAGAAAAACACATATACATACAAAGCACAATAAGATAAAGAATATAAATTCTTATGATAAGAAAGGGATAAACATCATGGTTTATTCATCTAAACAATGGTGTCATTAGATAAAGTAGGGAAAATAAATTCCTATGATCAGAAAGGGATAAGCATCCTAACTCATCTACCTAGTGTGATAAGGGATTATCTAATATGAAATGCTTGAGCCATGCAATTATTTAGGCTCATATAGACATGGTTGATTATAAAATCAAATAACAACCCCTCACTTGGTTGTTGCGTGAGTCTCCTATGTGTCTATCTCCATGTCTGACAGTATATATCATTATAAGGAATCTATTACAATAGAGAGGTACAAAAGTTTATAGTTACAAGACCTTTTATCTTTTGTCTATGTGATATAGTTCAACGTCAATGTAGGTGTGATGATTACATTTCCATCAGTGTTGCATTGTTGAGAAAATACCTAACATGGTGTACATTTAGGGAACACCAACTAATATACCACATGGTAGAAAAATTCTAGTATGTGGATGTTGAATAATTTATTGAGTTATAATGATGTGTGGTATGATAAAAGGTATTGTTGAAGGACACAATGGTAACACATGTTAGTATGCTTGAAATGAGATGCTAAAAAGGTGATAAGTCATGTGCAAGATTGGAATGTTATGATGTGTTTGTCTTGATGTTACAAAAGTTCACAAGAATGCCAAAGGTGTTACAGAAGTGTAGCACATTACTATAGTGATTCATATTTGTGCTACTAAAGAACACCAGAGTGTATAAAGTCTCTAAAAATCCAACATAGAGACAATTGGTCTATTCAAATTTCAATTACCATTCATTTTCAGAGAATTTCAATTATATTTTAATTGTGATAAAATTTCACTTACCATTGATGTTTTAAAAATTTCAAGTGTATTTTAGGGCTAAAAAGCATAAAAGTGTTCATGTCATACAACTAACAAGCTATCAATACTCTTTGAACTTTGAGTCTCTAATTGGCCATAATGGATTAATGATGTACACGAGATATTATCATTCATGACAATAAGTGTTTTGTACTTGATAGTTTCTTTTTTCACTTTCATTTCCCAGTATTTTAAAAGCTATAAATATGAAATGTATCTTTTGAAATACTGAGAACAATAATGTTTCTTGTGGAATAATGTGTGTCTATTACTGAACAAATGACTTCATATTTGTCTTTCATGTCTAAAGAAGATTATGAAAGTAATAAACAGTCAGTCTATTTGTTCAACAGAATGGGGAACACAAAAGTGAATTCTAACACATGACCATTTAAAAGTGTAGTTTTTCATTTATTTTTATCAAGCCATGGATAGTGTGCACTCATGATAAGGATAAAATCACAGTATGCAGGGATGCTTCTATGATGTCAATGAGCATTTTAGCCCATTTTGTGTAGATCAGACTTAAATAGAATATGAAAGGTGGTGTCGTTTAAGATAATTTGACATATTTTATTTTGTCAATTTAATCAAAATATAATAAAAATGTCAGATAATATCATAAAGGAGATCATATTTTTGTAACAAACTGATACAAACTTCAAACTAAACATTTCACAAGGAAAGCTATGACTTGTATTTTAATATTCAGCTTATATCAAAAAATTACAAATTGTCTCATATATATAAAGGATTATGAAGAAAATAGAAGGCTCTAAAATAACTTCAAATCAACTTTAAAATATGTTGAGTTGTATAAAATGAAAAATAAGATTTAAAATTTAAAAGAAAAAACTATACTATCATGAATCTTTAGTTTTAAGATAAGCTCTTAGAATTATTGGTATAAATTAACATTTTTTTCAAACACTCCCCCTTAATTTATACTATGAACTATCAACACTCTCTACATCTAGACTACTTGACATGTTGTTGATGTTGGTATCACATATTTTGTTTATGCTGATGAAATCATCACTACAGGGTATTTATTTGATATCTATGAAAACACAATTGTGAAAAAATTAAAAGCATATCAAAAATTAATCTTCCTATCATTTGTGCTACCTATAAAATCACTATTAGTATAGCCAATCAAAAATAAATCATTAGTTTTAGAATGGAATATTCCATACTCTATTGTTCCTACAACATCTCTGAATTTTCTTCTCCCAACTTGCTAGTGTGAGTCTTTTGTTAACTCCATAAATCATTAAATCAAGCTAACTACATACATAATATCCAGGCTTGTAGCTATGAGGTACATCAAACTTTCAATGAGTCTTTTAAACATAGTTGGATCAACAGTGGATCCAGTTTCTTCTTTTCTATGTTTTGTACCTATTTCAACTAGACTTGGTGTTGAATGACAATTCATCATCTTTAATATTCTCAACACATCCTTGGCATACATAGATTGAAAAATAAGTATAATCCTATCTAATTAAATAACTTGAATGCTAGAAAATATTTCATCATTCCTAAATCTATCATTTTAAGTTTTTTCATTGCAGATTTGTTCATGTCTAAAGATAAATTTATAGTAAATATTAAGGCATTAAAATATAAACATACAATCAAAATATGACCTTGATTTTTTATTTTTGTGTATGACATAGGCTCACAATTGCTTCTACTAAATATATTACTTATCAAGTATGATTCAATCTGACTATATCATGATCCTAGTTATCATTTTAGCCAATAAAGAGATTTCTTCAATATATATACCTTATCTTCATGGCCGTGCATTTCATAACCTGGTGGTTATTCCACACACACTTGTTCTATTAATTTAAAACTATTCATAAATGTTGATTTGACACCTATTTGGTAAACATTCTAATTTCTTTGTATTGTTATGGCTAAAACCATCCTAATTGTATCAAGTCTTACAACTAGTGCAAATGTCTCATTATAATCAACTCCATGGTTTTGAGCAAAACCTTTTAATACTAACCTTGTTTTATACTTGTTCACTTCTTTTTCTACATTGAACATAGTCTTATAGACCAATTTGACTCATATGTTGTCTTTACCTTCAACTAGGTCTACTAACTCTCATGTTTAATTTATTTCAATAGAATCCATCTCATTATCCATAACCTTGATCCAATGATCTTCCTTAGCTAATTATTTATAATATATAGGATCAGGAGAGAGTAAATGAAATCTTGAATGTAAATATTAATTATATTCTCCTTGATCATTAATTTATTTCAAAATTCTTATTTTCTTACCTCTATACCTTGATCTTAAATAAGAAAGTGTGGGATATGATTAATTAATTATTTTTTAATTGAGAATTGCATGCACTGATGATTTACCTAGCATAAAATTTATTGGTTTTCCTAGCTTTCTGAAATTAAATCCTTGTATATTTCTTATTGGAATCCCTGATGTGTATGAACTTGGTTAGCAATCTTGTACACCTTGTTCTAGTAATTATTTTTCTTCTTGAGGTATTGCTACTCCAATTTTAATTGTTTTATCAATACTTCCATCCCAAGATCCATTTTATTTGAATCCAACATCTTTACTGATGACTACCTTCTTGGTAAAGGGATTTTACAAATTATAGGATTTTGACTACACATTATAACCAATAAATATACATTTTTTACTTCTATCATCCAAATTTGTTTTTATTTCTTATAACATATGTGTATACACCATACATCTAAAAAAAATTAATTGAGATACATTGTGCTTTCTTCCACTTAATGCTTCCTAAGTAAATTTCTCTGTAATAGTATTTATAGGACATCTATTTAGAATATAAACTAGACATACAACTACTGCTGTCCAACATTCATTAGACAAGTGGCAAGCCTTCAACATGCCCCTATCCATATCCATGATTATTCTCTTCTTCCACTTTGAAACAACATCTATTGTGGTGTGTATCTTGTAGTAAACTATTTATTAATTATATGATACCTACAAAAATATATAAGTTCATTTGAAATGTATTAATTACCTCTATCTGGTCTGAGTACCTTGATATATAAGTGACTCTATTTTTAAACCATTGATTTGAAATCCTTGAATATTTCAAAGGCTTCAAACTTCTAGTTGATAAAATATATCCTATTTTTTTTCCTAAAATCATCATTGAATGTTAGAAAATATAAACTTATTCTTAATGTGGGAGTGTGCATAGTTCTACATATATTAGTGTAAATAAGTTCTAATGGTGCCTTTGCTATGTAGGACGTACCTATTGGAAAAAAATTCTAATGTTGTTTTCCCAGAATATATCTTTCATATGAACTCAATGGATTCTCAATTGGTGGTCATCCTCTCACTATCTATTTCTTCTAAAATAAACTCAAACCTCTAAAATGAAGATGTCCATATCTTAGATGCTAGAACCATGTTAGATCTGAATGGGTTACCTTGTAATTTACCTTAGGGTTTTCTTCTCTAGATATTTCACTCTTGATTAGAAGTGTGAACATTCAATTATTTTTCATCACAATATTTGTAATCAACCTATCACTTCTGAATCTATCAAGTATAGTGCACACATTATATTTGAATGATATTATGTAACCTTTTTGGATAAGTTTCCAAACACTCATGAGATCATGCTTCAAACCTAACACAAAATAAACATCTAGAGTATGTTTTCTTTCACCATGTTTTGTGAAAATGTTAACCACACATTTACCCATCATTGATACTTTATTATCATTGCCTAGATTAGATTATGACTTCATAACACTATCTAAGATTACAAACAAATCTCTTTTTTTTATCATGTGATTACTGCATCCACTGTCTAAAATCCAAATATCACTTGGATTCTCTTGATAAACATGACATTTAACGAATAATTACTAAAAATTGCTTTCAAATACATCTAAAAAAATTACATTTTGTTTACCCTCATTTAATTATTTTTTCCATCACTCATATGCATAATAGCCAAACTTATTATAATAATGACACTAAACATTATATTTATCATACCTATAATAATTCTAATGAGATTGATTATGCACTTTGGAAATATGATTATTGAAATTATTATTTATCCTTTCACCTTGATCTAGACTATTACTTCCACCTCTTTGATTATTATTTCTACTTTTACCTCTGAAGCTTAATCTTCCTCACCATCTACCTCTAGTAAATGAAACTTGTGATTCAAAATTATTCTCTAAATAAGAAGTATTACTCCTTTTCATTATTGATTCATGATATAATAGAGACCCCACTAATTCATTTATGGATAGTTGTGTTAGATATTTAGATTCTTCAATAACAATAATAATAGAATCAAACTTACCAGGTATACTCTTGAGAATATTTTACACAACTTTTTGATCAGGTATTTATTCTCCATGTGATCTGATTTGATTAACTAAAATCATGACTTCACTAAAAATTGGTCTATAGACTCTGAAATTTTTATCTACACATTCTCAAAACTTCACCTAAGAGATTATAATTTAGCAACTTTTACCTTGATGGTTCTCTGATAAGATATTTCTAGAATATCCCATGACCTCTCAGACTTAGTTCTTTCTATAACCCTAGGTAAAATGGACTCATCCATGGATTATTGAATAAAAAATTAGACTCTTGCATCATTCTTATTGTTTTCTTTAAGTTGGTACTTCTCTACTTATGTTAAATCCTTATAATCTACCTAATTTACACTCTCTACAAATACATTCTCCATTAGAATCCATATATCTTACGAGAAAAATAGAGTTTTCATCTTCATAGACCAAAAATCATAAATTTTACCTTCAATAGTTGGAATTTAAAGTTGAGTAATGATGTTGTAAATTTCCATAATCTGATACTATGATGAAATATTTTATCCTTCCTTCATCTTTGATAGTGGCTAAAAAATAAACAACCAATCTAATTCTTTTTAGTGACCTTGATCAGAAACTTCCTTCAATCTAAATTTAATTCACTTGACAATTCAATCTTTTCCAAATATAATAGTAACTTCTTAGGTAACTTCTAAAAATATCATCCAAACACAAATTTTTGATTTGTTTTAATATCTGGATAAATTTTAGATTATGCCCCTTTTGTCTTATATATTCGCTTCTTAGCATTGTTTCACCATTGGAAAAACAATCCTAAAATTCCTATTTAATCTATTTACACTTTTGTCTAACCTACATAGTTTCTCTTAGCCTGTGCTCTTTCATGATCTACCTAGGCTTGGACTGCTTTTCTTTTCTACCTTGCACTTTTGGATATCATACCACACTGAAGGAGCTTGCATTGCTACAAAATACTTACATAAACTTCAAACTAAACACTTCAAAAAGAAAGTTATGGGTTGTATTTTATTATTCAACTTATATAAAAATATTACAAATCACCTCATATAAATAGAGGACTATGAAGAAAATAGATGATTTAAAAAACAAATTTAAAATAACTAATAAAAAGATAACGTGCATAAAATAAAAACCAAGATTGAAAACAAAAACTATTTTATAGGAAAGCATCTATACTTGAAGATAAATTTTTAGAACTATTGAGAGAAATTAACATTTCTTGCACCTAGGTTGTTGTAATCATTGTAGGAAAGGGTGTGGTGCCAAAAATAATTGATAACTCTAACATATTCAATAAGGGGTTTTCCAAGCATTGTAGCTGTGTTTTATGGACAAGAGAATCTGGAATAGCTCATGACTTGGATAGTTGAGCAAAATATATGTATTACACAAGAGAGTATTATTAATCCCATGAGGTTTAAGGTTGCATGCAAGTAGTTGTGCAATGTTATAGTGGTATATTAGAAGGATATCCAAGTAAGGAGACAAAGGAAAAATAAATAGAATGTATGTGAGTGGGAACATATGTTTTATAATCATTGTAGAAAAGGACTTAGTGACCCAAAAAAATTATAACTCTTAACATATTAAATTAAGGATTTTCCAAGCATTGTAGAATTTTTTTATGGATAAAAGAATCCTAAACAACTGATGGCTCAGATAGTTGAGCTAAGGATGTGTTTTACACATGAAAATATTCTTGATCCCATGAGGGTGAAGGTTATGTGCAAGAAGTTGTTTTAATTTTTAGTGGTATATTTGAAGGATCCCCAAGTCAGGAGATAAAATAAAGGTAAACAAAATGTATATGAGTTGGAACATGTGTTTTACGAAATATTAGGTCAATTTGTGCATCCAAATTTACAGTTGGGATGGTTGAGGAAGCTTTGTGTGAAGAGGTTTTTAAGTGTTGGTGAAAAGAATATTTTAAGAGGGGAAATAATGATGGGATGTTATCTCATGAACAACCCAAGTCTACATTGAGAAGTAGTATGAACATGCATAGGTCTACAAAATAGCAATTTTCCTTAGAAAGTACCATGGAGAGGCTTCTATATGAAGAGCTTAGTTCTCATTTTTAGAACACCAGTGTGTCTAAGAGTTATGTACAGAACATAGGTGAATAAATAATTATTATGGATGATGTTGAGGTGTTTTGTTATTCACCTAAATTTAGAGACCATTGTGTATTGATGGACAAGTGTTTAAGAAGTTTCATGAGTGGGTAAGTGTTGATTTGTTCTTCGTTCGTAATGACATCGAAGCTTGTCAATTTTAATTTAAATGGTAGTAGGGTTGCCGATAACCAAGGCATGACATGTGTTTCTATAAACAAAGATTGTAGACATTTGGATTTGTATGTGGATAAATAAAGCAAACAAAAAGAGTTATAGGTTTCCATGGTAGAAGTATTAGATGAGGTTGTTATGAAAACTAGTGCAAATAAGGAGATGATTGTGAAGGTTTAGATATGTGAAGAAGCTAAAATTAGAGGTATGGATGAGGTAAAAATAGATAGAAGTATTGTTGAGAATGGGATATTTTTAGCCTCTAGCAAAATTAAAAGACATAAGCAACATGAAAGAATTGGATAAGGGTTGGACAACATGACTTTAGATCATTATAAAGAGGATAATGAGTTGTTGGAGGGACCTTTTATTTTCCCTAATGTTATTGTGCAATGTGCAAGTCCATCTTTGGAGATCTTGGTGAAAAAGATTACATAGTGTCTGACATTCAAACATGTTTATTTATATGAGAGGTGAAGTGAAGAAGGTGACAAAGTGATTGATATGGAAACAATCCATGAAGAGTTTGTTGGTGTCAAGTTTCCATCCATAAAGAGGTTCCTTCAAACTAATATGGAGATAAAAGAGGGTTATAGGGCATGGAAACAAAATGGTTCTCAAGGACATATGTACGTGGAAGCTCAATTATAATTGTGTGTGGAAGAAGAGTTGTCACAAGAATAAATGAATATTATCTTAAACAGTGAACAAATGATGGTTTTGTCTTTGAGAAGATAATACCTGACATAGATAAAGCTTGTAGTTTAGAAATGAATGAATAAGAGATGCTAAATTTGAAATCACCTCAATTATGTGATTTTACAAGTATGAAGAGTGAGTCTCTTGAGCTCACCAATTAGAAAGAGTTACCAATGTGTATGGTATCCTAAGCATGTGATGAGGATGTTTATGTTATAACTGAGATGGGGAGATTGCTTGATATAGCAATCCAAACAACAAAGGATGTAAAGGTAAGAATTATCCTCGATGTGGTTTTATATGATATGGGTTATCATTTGGATACCCTAGTGTATGTTGATTAAATTACATTAAGATTAAGGATGTGATATATATTACATCCCAATTCTTCACCAGAAAAACTTGCCAGATTATCCGTAGATATCTGCATCTAACAAATTTAGATTTGGGTACATTTTTTACTAAGCTTGAGATTTATGCTATTATGGGATAGTAGAATGTTACTCAGGTAGATGATGACACATGATTGCTTACCATGAGTCAGATTAATGTATGCATTTACATTTTAATCAAATCAATGTGTTGTTTTAGTTATATTATTGATTTACATTTATAATCAGATATGATCTAATGACTTGAGTGTTATGATATAAACACAAGAGAATTCATCCCTCAAACATGTCAAAGAGAGCATAATCAAAGAGGGTGGTGTAGATGGAGACGTTGGAGGTCTATAGAGAGTAAATGAAATTCTACACACACACACAATAGTTATTTATTATAGAAATGCATTTAAAATTTATTGACTTTGGTGTTTGTTTAAATTATTATTTTTTATGATTTCCCGAGTAGGTAAAATTATAGAATCAAATTCTCTTGTGTGTCTAATAATATTTTGACATTTGTGAAACTTGTGTATGTGTCAATTTAATATTTTAGAGATGTGATTTGATTAGTTAGTCTAAAAATGGGTTATTGATTAATGGGCATACATTTAAAACCCTCATAACATCAGGGATACTAATTTATTTAATTGATTATGAAATTTTGATTTTTAATAATTAAAAATTTAGATTTGTCATTGAGAGGCAAAAGTGCACACACACACACACACACACACACACACACACACACACACACACACACACACACACACACACACACACACACACACACACACACACACACACACACACACACACACACACACACAATTGAATTAAAAAAGAGGTGAATGGAAAGATCTTAAATTAGAATTATAAAAAACTAAAATAACGTAAAGCAAAAAAATGAGAGAATCCTTAAAAAACATGCTTATTCTCCCTATAAAGATATAATTAAGGAAGAGAGAAAAAAAGATTAGAATAGCAAAAGATAAACTTAGGGAGGGCATAGCACAAAAAGAGGAAGGATGAGTTAAAATTGGATGAAAAGTCTATCTCGAAGTTGATAATAAGGTAGGTAATGATTAAATACATGGGATTTTTTTTGACCTCTATGAATTTAGGCAATCCTTTATATGAAATGGGTTGAATAGATACTAGCATAATTTGTTGGATTATGTGTTTTATGTAGTAGAATGTTTTAGTAAATATCCTAGCCATTATTTAAGAAAATCACTATTATTTCCTTAATTCTCTTAGCATGATGTTAAATCTAGGATGCATCCTAAAATAATGAAATTTTGTTAATTATTATGGATTACTAAAATTTACTTACTTAGTGCCACTAAAGAGACTCCAATAAACCCAACCAAATTTTTGATATGTTCAAAGTCTTTCTCCTAGTAGGGCATTGACTCATAAAGACAACATCAGTCATGTGAGATAGTAGACATATCTTTTTTATGTGTATTATCTTAATTCATTTCCCCAACCTAGATAGAATCATTGAAGGTTATAGATTTATGTTTATTACCATGATCTGTCACTAAGTCAGCTTACTTAATGTACAAACAACATTAAATTTGTTGAGTAATTTTAATTACAAGGTCAAATAATGGAGGAACTACAATGTGTTTCTCTACCATCTGATATGCTTTGGTTGCTATAAATTTGAGGCTGATAATCATTATTATTTAGGTGCTATAGTCTAGTATGTCCAACCTGTAGATTATATATAATGTTAACAATAGAATTAACTCTATATTGAAGTCACCCTATCATTTAATAGCCAACGAAATCATTTGTAAATCACTATATATATTTAGTTTTATATTATGATAAATATAAAATTAAAATGGAAATAATAATTTCTATTACAAAATATACAACTTGTATAAATATTATTAACTTAAAGTAAAAGCAAAGGAGTCTATAATGCCAACTAGGCATTTGGGCATAGTAACTTACTGTGTATGTAGTGACATACATCCGATTGAGTAACTAAGGTGCCACTTTACTCAAAATTTGGTTTTCGTTAAATTAGGTGACTTGAAGCCATTTATATATTTATACCCATAGGGGTAAATCATTGTTCTTTAATTACTTATAACTAGAATATTATATATATGTTTATAATTAGAATGATGAATAATTGAACTATTATAAATCATTGTGTTGAACATAATTTGTTTATTTATTTTAAACTAGAGTGATTTATTTTTTTTCACAAATAGAGTTCAATGTTGTGAGGCATGTATTTAACCATAATATTACACATATATTATATTTATGTGTTGTTGACATAAAGCCAAAATAGGTAATTTGAGTAGGATATACAAATATAGGAAAAAAATAATTCTTTTGCTTAATCCAATGAATATCCATCCAGTGTCATTTTATTTATTTTTAGTAAACTGAGTCCCGTATATATATATATATATATATATATGAAAAAAATAATTCTTTTGCTTAATCCAATGAATATCCATCCGGTGTCATTTTATTTATATTTAGTAAACTGAGTCCCATATGTGTGTGTGTGTGTGTGTGTGTGTGTGTGTATGTATATATATATATATATATATATATATATATATATATATATATATATATATATATATATATATATATATATATGTATGTATGTATGTATGTATGTATGTATGTATGCATGTATGTATATGTATGTACGTGTATGTATGTACGTGTATGTATGTATGTGTATGTATGTATATGTATATGTTTATATGTATATGTGTATATGTATATGTATATATATGTATATGTGTATATGTGTGTGTGTGTGTGTGTGTGTGTGTGTGTGTGTGTGTGTATGTATATATATATGTATGTATGTATGTATGTATGTATGTATGTATGTATGTATGTATGTATGTATGTATATATATATATATATATATATGTATGTATATATATGTATGTATGTATGTATATATGTATATGTATGTATATATGTATATATGTATGTGTATGTATGTATATGTATGTATATATATGTATGTATATGTATGTATATATATGTATGTATATGTATGTATGTATATATATATATCTATATATGTATGTATGTATGTATGTATGTATGTATGTATGTATGTATGTGTATATATATATATATATATATATATATATATATGGGATTCGGTTTACTAAAAATAAATAAAATGACACCGGATGGATATTCATTGGATTAAGCAAAAGAATTATTTTTTTCAATATAAGAATCCTTCTTAATGATGCTCAAATATGAGCAAAAAATCATATAACCAGAGCCTTCATTAAATAACATTGTTGATTTAGTGTTCGGTAAAGAATTTAATAATAAATGCATCACTGGAATTTTGTTGTATGTTTCATAGCTATAGTTTGGATGGGTATTGTAATGATTTTATAATATATGAGCCATTAGCTAAAAATAGAGAAACCATGTTTAGCTAATAAATTATACCATCTATAATTATTATCATGTAGTATAAACACTTGGACATAGTTGATTAATGTCAGGTAATATACCCTTTTTATAGGCATCAAACAATGCCAAGAGAAGCTTTAATAGAGAAAATTTATAATTTTTGTAGTAGAACTTGGAAGGGTTCATAATCTCAATTTATGTAATGAATTAAATCATGGTTTTACTATAAAATTTTTAGTCTTGAGATAGATTTCTCCTATAACTACAATAATATTAGAGGTATATTCCTAGTGGGCATAAAATTTGAACTAGTAAGTACTAATGAAAATGATTAAAAAAACTTGACCCTTAGCCATTATCATATTGATATCCATAACACTGTGTAAATAAAGTTGAAACAGGTAAAATATAACGACTTCTCTTTCTGGGTTAAAACTAACAGATCTTCTATATATGAAAAACCATCACATGGCATCTGACATTGAATCAAGTTATCAATATTTTTATAATTAAGCTAAGGGAGGTAGATCTCTTAGTTAACATTCTCAAGAGAAATATTAACCAAAAATTAAGGGAATAAATAATATAGTTTTGTAAATAATTACATGTAAACCTTCAAATATAAACAAATTGTTAAACTAGTGGTAAAACTAGATTTCTTGGGTTTTTAGGAAAATAAATTTCTAGTTTTGTAGTTATTTTATGTAAAGTGTGTTCCATGTATTTCAAACTATTTCATTAGTTATTTTTTATATTTAGCAATTACAATTAAAATACTAACCATGGTTTACAAATTGCATAGCATTAGAATAATTATATGTGGTGCACATTAGGATGTGCTAGAGCTTGTATGTGGAGATTATACCTGTAGTTTATTAGATGATTTGAATAAGTCATTAAGCTCTTAGGAATCAAAAATCGTAACCTTTGGAATAATCTTCTAGAAATAAATGAGTTAATACAATAAAAAGTTTATCTGACTGACTATTAGTAATGTAAATGATTGTTTGTCATATGTATTCAGCATAGAATAGTTATGTAAATTTACATAATAAGAGTGTGTTAAATGTATAGTTATACTTGGTGAATAATGGTGTATGTTGATACATGTTTTCATATTGAGATACCTTGGTATGTATGTAGAAGATTATTGGGTGGTATAATATGTTACTATTTGATTTTCATTATCTACATAGATCATGTGAGTCTAGAAATTCATAAGTTTGATTTATGTGTTGTTATGTAGTTGGAAACCTCTAATAGTTTGGGATATCATAGGGTACAATAGTAAGTATATTGTACCTGAGTGTGAATTGTTATAGTTATTATGCCTAAACTCATATCTACATCTGATTGTTTACTGTATACATGTTGGTTATTGTGGTGGATAGTATGTGTGGTATTACAATTGGTAAGACTTATGTACTCATGCATGCAAACTTAGAAGTTAGCAATGTTGTCCTGTTATATTATTTTGTTCGATGGAACTATAACTTGCTTTATTGTATGTAGTTACTTATTTAATGTTTGCAGTTCCATGTGTGTGAGACTACATATGATTCATTGTGAAAAATTGGTAGTTAAGTCTTAGAACACTGAACTATGGTAATATGGGTTTACATAAAGTGTAGATAATTAGAAACCAATTATATTGTTTGAAATGTACAATTAAATTATATGTTTATCTAGGTGGTATATTTGTAATCATTATTTCTATTATGGGATACAAGATAATGAAATATTCATACATATGTTTGACTGATTAAAGGTATGTTGTTACTTTTTTTTATAACATGGTGTATGATGCATTTAGTAGTAGGATATAAGTTGATGAATCTTATGGTTGAATTATATTTTACCTATCTATATTTCTAATACAAAGTAAGGAGTGAGATGGACTTCACTGACTTACTAGCATTACAATGTTAGATGAAGGCAATCTGATTAAGTGGTGTATATAAAATTGATTAATCTGGATCATTATCATTTATTATTTGTAAAGCTTTGGGATAAAGTATGTTTAGTGATACATTATAATTTTATGAGTGTGGTTCACATATTATTTTGATATCTTATAATAGAACATATTTATATGATACACTGGATGTTTAGTTTAGAATCATACAAGATATAGGTACTTGCTAGTCTCTCTAGATTTTCGTAATATTACTATCTACTTATCTGTGAAAGAGGCCATTCCCTTATGGGATAGTGTGGGGGATCATTGGTTTGTGGTTGGGTGGAAAAGTGCTTAGATGATGCTCTACCTCCCCACAACAGTTCTACTATTGAGATGACACTTGAGATTGCCACATATACTCAAGAGTTTGGGAAACTTATTCTCTGAGGAGCCATGTATCTAAATTTACATTGTATTGTATTGTATTTATCATTGAGTTTTAATTAATTGTTATTGTAAATAAAAAATGGTGGATGTAGACTTATTTCAATTGTAACCGAGTTAATGTAATTACCTTTTATATTCGCATTGTGATGTGTACTCTCATGATATTAGAGATCAGTACTATGTGATGTATAATACTTGTTGTTATTATCACCTTGTGTAATTCTTATGGTCTCTAAGGATTCTCATGGTGTAATTTATAATTCATATATGTGTTCAATAAAATTTTTGTGTTAAGATGAGGGATGTGAGACAAGGTTCTAGTCATGAGTGAGTAGCTAAAAGTAGTGGTATGTGATGTTATATGTTATCTAACATCTAGTTGGAGAAGGTGTGAACAAAGCCAAGTGGACATAAGGTAGGGGTGAACATAAAGCAGTGGGTTTAAGCCTACATAAGATAATGTGATGCAAGAAAGAACATCTTGGTGGTGGTGGATAGATGAGAGTGGGTTTCAACCTGCTTATGAGTTGATTATGCCTTTGATGGAGGAGGACGGTCTATGGTGGGCCAAATCCTACAAAAGAGTGAAATTGTAGTGAGTCAAGTACCATAAGGAGAGAGAGAAAGAGCCAAAAGGAGAATAGATCAGGGTTGAAACCAACATGTAGGAGCTAGAAATGACGCAAGTAAATGTAGAAAAAACAAATAAGGTACTTCTTATGTTGGAAAGGGAGGCCATGGTCACTTTGCCTTATGACTAAAAGAGTAGCTTCGCTACTTACCCTGTCCATGTAAGTTAGAGCTCACATTTTGAGCCTCAAGTGCCTGATGCAGGAGCGTCTGAATTCGTTAACAATCTCGCATCATCCAAAAATAGATAAGTGTTGTCTTTGAAGCAAATTGGTTTCCCATATCCATTGGGCTTGACACTAGTACACATAGCGATTTATTCTATTCTTTGTTTCATAATTGTCAATTTTTGAAGAATGTCCAACTCCAATATGGAATGACGCCAGAAATATATATGAGAGTTGTCGTTCCTATTGGAACAATGTTTTCCATTTCATTGGCTTCGGAATACAAAATATTTGGATTTTCTTGTATCCTTTCCACAAATGATTAAAGCTTTAATGCTTGTGGCCGTCTTCTTGTTTGGAACCGCAATACAGCTTGAGGTATTGAGCTTAAAATGTTCTTAATTATGTCTATGATTAGCTTTGAAGTCCTTGTTGCATCGTATGGAGCAATAAATGTCAACTGGATACGGATGGTTTAACAAATGGGTAGAGTTTTTGGAAAGGACAGAGATGGACTCAACAACAAATTGGAGATTTGACTCATTTATTATGAGATTGAATTCGCTCTACATTCTTACTCTCAGCGTTTTGGTATTTCTTGTTATCTCACATATTAGTGCAATGACAGTTCGTGTAGCTGGTGTAGTCAAAGACCGGGTCGTGGTATTCACAAGTGAATTCACAATGCTATGAGGTAAGGAGATGGAAGCTCGAACACAATAATGCTTTGATCTTTCAATTTTCATTCCGCAGTGGTAGTCGGCAGGTAGAGCCTGACTAAATACTTGGCAACTCGTTCACGATGGGAAATATTATTCGTAGATTGAATACCCGTATTGGTCTTCGAACTAGACAAGTCTTTTCGTGGAATACAGAGGTTGCAAAGCCCGATTGGCTCTTTACCGTTTCATACAGTTTTAGGCTCTAACAGAAACCCGACAGTGTCAGGCAGAATGCGTAAAGCGTGCTTTTTGTTTTATCTACCCAATTATAATCTTGACTCCAATATATGTACATGCGTAAATCGAATTTTGTCCTTTTCTTGTTCCGCTTTTAACTTGGTAATGCCTGTGGATGGTAATGAAACGTTTGTTCAAGTGGAAGGGACATTGGAGAAGACCAGGGCTCTTCTATTCTCGCCCATATAAGCGTAAAAACATTCGATTGCAAAAGGTCGACCGGAAAACAAAAGAGGAGATCAGAACTATAGTGTACTGATTGTCTTCAAGTAGAATCTCATGCTGCCAAATTTTGAGCAGAGGCCTGTGTACGGATTGTAGGTGTATATTGTTTCCTCCATATGTTTATGCATTGAATAAGCTATTTTTGGCAAGAGACTTGAATTTTCTTTCCACTGTATTAATGAAGAATTGAATCTCTGTTGTGAGACAGTCAAGTGTTTGACTAAATGTGTGTGTCCATAGAAGTGATGAACACCTCTAACACAGGAATTAGATATAGGTCTTAATTGGTCTCCCCCTCCCCGTGGTTGCACCAGTACTGCTCACAGAAATGTATTACTATGAAGTTTGCATGGAATTATCGTGATGCAATTGTAAAATTATAGATTCTCAATCAAGAATTATAACAATACAATCGTAATTACAATATCTTAACAACGTTTTATTTGGACATCACCTATGTTGCCAGACACAAGAAATGAGAAATTGTAATGAAAACAAAAATGTCATAAGAAATGAAGAAACGAAAAAGTGTAAAGAAAAGAAGGGGAAATTGTAATGGAAACAAAAATGTCATAAGAAATGAAAATTTGTAAAGAAAACAAAATTATTACAGAAAATGAGTAGTAAGAGGTGGTAAATAAGAAATGGATCTTCTATATATATAATTTATGTTAAAATAGTTTAACATTTACAATGTATTTCTATCTCAGTCTGTCTTGTTAAGATCTACACTTTCATTTAGAAATATTTATTGGTTTCTAATGGAAATCTTGAAAAGAAAAATAAAAAATAAAGAAAAAATGATTATGATTATGATTTTATATATATAGATTTAGATTTTGTAAATATTTCTGAATAAAATAATTCAGATTCCAACAATTAATAACAGTTAATAATATTAAACAACTAATTATAGATAACTTATCTTATTCAGATTTATTCATAAAATCTGTGTATTGAAAAAGGGAAAAAGAACTGGCCTGATATTAAATAGTTTTGTAGATAGAAAGTTAAATAAAAATCATGAAGATAGAAGAGAGAGTTTTATAAATAAAACGAAAAATAAAAATTATGAATATATAAGAAAAAGTTGCAAAAAGGACAAATGGAATAGCAAGCATCGAAAGCTCGAAGCTTTGAGAGAAACTTTTAACAATGTTTTATAACATGAAATTTTTAGTATGAAAATATGAGCAGAGAACAGAATGGTTTCGGGAGCAGGGAAGAAATGAGTTATAAAGTTATTAGAACGTAACGGCAGCACGGTCGTTTAGAACGTAAGATAAGAACTGAATTCTAAAAGTTATTAGAAACCTGCAATGTAATCAAAGGTCAGATTTATGGCAACATAGGACGTCACCCGCAGAACGGTGAAAATCCTCATATGTTTAGGAAAGAAAAATTATACACTATCTGTGTAAACAGAGTTTTTAAATTTAAAACCTGTGTAAACGAATTTTATTTTAATTTAAACATGTGTAAAGATGTTTTAGGTGAATAATTATTTTTGCAAACATATTTAGATTTAGCAGGTAGAGCTTTAAGAAACTGATTAACACTATTTTTAATAAAAAATTTAATGACATTCTGTAAACCATCATCAACACAAGTAAGAATAAGGAATCTCGTGACCATGGATCAATGATTGTGATATGAACAGTGATTAAAAAACTCTCATATAAGGAGATAAAAAATAAAATCTGTAATGCTAAGATTTGCTGCAAATTTCAATGTAAACCAACTTGTCATTTAGATATTAAAGCTGTGATAAATACATTATATTTACTTCCATATTCGTTAAAACAGAAACTGTTTGCCTTTACTCTTACACATCAATAATCGAGTTCCTTGTGATCTTCTTAGATGACCTGTAAACTCAAGTCAAAATTTCTCACACGATGGAATATCTGTAGTTTGTGACACCACTGAAGCGCTTCCGTTGTCTTTTGGCGAATTTAAATCCCTTTGGGTGAAGATGGCATCTCGACGGGTACAGTAATGTTAGTTTCACATCCTCATCTCAGCAAAAAACTTACAGAGGAAGAAGCATCACCGACCCCACAAAGATCAGTGATGTCTTTTAAAGGAATTCAGGCCACCAAACATTTCTATTTATCAAAGAAGAATATTAAACATCCGCATGAAAGTCTACCTGAACCTTCCAAGGGTTACACTGCGTTTAACACGTGTAACAGACTTACCGTATCAGATAATCGTGGACGTGTTCCGTGTACGATGAAGTTTCCATAAATACTGCCGCTGGCTTACCGTATCAGAAGAGGGTGGTTGCGCACTGTAACTTTAAGGAAGCCGCGGGCCATGCAAGATGTCAAGTTGCACATAAACTTTATGTCGGGGTTACTCTTTTGCAGTCCGTTTATATTTTGAATAGAATATATTATTAGTGCGCAATGGTGGTTATAAGTTGGTAATTTTTCTCTCTCTATCGTTTGTAGTTCGGCGGGAGGGGGAGGCAGGGGGCGGGGGGCGCCGGGCCGCTATGTGGTGTTTTAGTTGTATAAATGATTAATTATTGTTTAAAAATAGATCAATAGTTATTGTATAAGTATTATATTGTTTTTAATTTGTAAAAAAAAATCTAATTACAATATTTTATATAAAGTATTTAATTATTGGTTCGTCATTTATAATTGTTGGTTACATTTACAAAATGATCGAAAAAAAAGATACGTCATTTTATAAATTATCATATGGGTACTATACAGGGGTAAAATCATCCCAGCGAGTTTATTTAAATTATGAAAAAATCTAAAACTATTTATATCCAAATTTTTTTTATGTTTGGATGTGGTAGAAAATGAAAGTTGTGGAAACCCAAAATCAGTGGTTCCAAACACTGCTCCTCTTCCCCTAAAACAAAGAAATAAATTTAAAGTTATAATATTTATGTATAATTGTGTAATATGTTAAATGTTATAATTGAATTATCATCTTGTCGTAGATTTTATTGTTGAATGTATAGACCCAATACCATGAAAGATGGCCAAATTTAATTCCCAATTAATTTTGAAATAAAATAGATAGAGCTCAATCCCTAATACCAATATTAAACCAAAGACTTAGTAAATGGGAAAATATATTTTCATCAATGCAGTGAAAGGTTTAGAGGTTGGGAAAAAAGGATTATATTAAGAGTATTTATGCCCCTTATAATTTATTTACAAGGCCATCTTTCAAAATGTTCATCATTGATAAACCTGCTTTTGTGTTGTAATGGCCACCATAAAACACCTATAACGTTCATAGAAAGACACCTTAACTACATTGTTCGATATTATACCATTCAACAAGATCAATTTTAGTTTTATTGAGTTGCAAAACATTTCAACTTATATTAAAAAAATATTATGATAGGAAGCTTTTCATACTGTAATCACCTAAAAATTGTAATTTGATGTTAAGAGTGTCACTTGAGTTACCATGTTCCTAGCTTAACCCTAGACCCATCATAGAGCCTTAGACTCACTTTTTCAATCATTGGGTAGACCACAGTCACCTATAGTTAACCAAAGCATAGTCCTAGAACTATCATCTCAGATCCCAATCCAACTTGATTAATAGTCTAAAAATTGGACATTAGTGCCACATTTGGGACACTATAGCCACATGGAGCTAGTTTCCCCAAATAGGCATTACTATCCTTAGTAATAACTCTTCCCAATGGATAATTTTTCAAATATGTGCCCTTCAAGTTGACCTAAGCATATTATATTATAAGCAAAAGCAATAGAATTCTATAAATACAAGTCTAATTCACCTCTATTCATTATATGGAAAATACATGCAAAACATTATTCAAACCAAAGATAAAGTTGAGAAAAATCAATATATTTGATCCCTATTCTTGCCTACTTCTCCATCGTATCGTATATAGCAACCCTAAGCCTATTTTTCAAAAATTTCAAAGTTCAAGCACATTAAAGGCTTCCAAGCCCACTCTCATTCTAGCATTCATTTTCACTTGCATCAAGCACTAGGTTGCAGAACTACATCAGGCTTGATCCCTCTTCAAAGTATTAGTATGTAGACAAATCTCTTCACATTGATTTGTTGAGGATGTCAAGTCCATCCTATTAATGAACACATAATTATTTCTCATGCCATACTTATGAGGAAGATTAGGGTTGCATACTAAATCAGATTTTGAAAACATAACACAGAGCACCAAGTTTCATGCATGAAGGAATATGACCTAAAAATGTAGGCACATGTGCTCGCAAAAAATAGGAACAGTCCTACAAAGGGGACACTACCACTACTTGGAAGACATTATAAAAATATGGCACTATTGTCCATACTGGATGCTACTATCCAATGTGTAGAAGAACATCAGAATACTATTGACAATACTCAAAATTATCTAAATCTCAACATTCAAAACCCATATCCTCCATGACAGTTAGTTTTCAAACAAGTCTAAATTTATACATATTTATTGATATTTTTAAAAAATCAAATAAGGTCAAATACTATATCAAATATGTACTTAATTATTGCATATTTATTTGATTAATTTAGACATCTCATCTCTTTCATCTAAATATATGATTTACATAGCTTAAACCATAAGATATTAAATAATATGGTGAACCTGGCTTACTCTGAGTATTACTTCAAACCCTAGCTTACGTTAATCTAATCTTTTTTGAAATAATTGAGGGTTATATACTTTAGATTTTTCTAATTTTATTACACAATCTACCTAAATTAAATTAATTTCATATTAGGGTTTCAATTTATTCTAGATATAATTAAAATTGGTGGAAAGAAACCCTAAATTCACATAACCCTAACCCTAGATACACTTAGGGTTTGTATCCATTTATTTTTATACTAAAATTTTATTTCCAAAACTTAGATTTGAGATCCATACATTTCTAATTTTATTTGATATAATCATCATTATAATGGTAAAATAAGTGTATCATTTTTTTTGCAAAGTTTAATACTTTCATTTACATGTTTGTTCCCTTTAATTTAGATTGAGCTTGTAAAAGATATAAACCCATATATGAATGATGTTTTATATCAATTTTGATTTCTGTCATATCTCATCACATGTTATCTTTATCCTATATGGAATTCCATTAACAAGCAAAACTATACACATATAGAGGATTTAACACATAATCTAATAAATATGTTTCAAGATTTAATGTCATATCTTATGCACAAGAAAGAATATCCTTCTCCTCCTCATCTCCATGAAAGTGATATCTACTTTCCCTCTAACCAGGTCTATGCTATCATTCCTCCAAAAGATGAAGCAACCCATAACACTATCATTAATCTTCCTACTCAAACTATTCACACCTCTTCCCTACAAGGTGTGTACCTTCATGTTTAAATAGAAACAATAAAGGTTTGCACTTGTGATACTCTATGTGATCAACTTATGAGTATGAAGAAGATAATCATATGTTTGTAAAATAAAAACCAACTAATACATGCAAATATTACAACATTGGAATAATAATTTACAAAATAAAGGCCTAGAGGGCACAATAGTGTAATTCATGTTTATGCATCTTCAATTAGTCAATTTATGTCAAACAATGTTACGTATCATAACATGAAATCATAATAAATTACATATATAACTAGAGATTCAAAAAAAAATTAAAGGTCAAATAAGAGCTCAAGTGAGGTAATAAGGGAAATGAATAAAGCTAATTTGATCAACCTACCCCGTCTCTAACCAATGAGAAGATCTAGATATTTTTTTTGCATATCATAGACTACATGGGCACTAAACTGATTCATGTTAAGCATTAAAAATGAAAATACAACATATCATGGATATAGATGAATCACATAGTGACATTTTATCCAAACAACATACAATGACACATATACTAATTCAAAAATAATATAAAAATGGTTACCAAAAAATAACTCAAAATAACACAAGGTTTAAAAAACATAATCAAATCAAGAAACAATACAATAAGCATAGATAAATCAATAAAATCTACCTATCCATAACGAGGCTCAACATTTAATATGATATTTTTTTTTCAAAAGTATCTATAATAGTATTATTATCATGGTCAAGGTTTGGGCAAATAGGTCCAAGGCATCACTTCTCCTATTCTAGAAGTTGATAATATTGGTCAACAAGGTTTGGGATTTATTGAACATCCTAATGCACATTAATCAAAAATACAATTTAACAAGACAAAACATCTAGATACATAGGAAATGTTATAGAAAGAGCAAGATATTATGTAACAAAGTCAAAATAATGCTCATCCAACAAGCAATCTCAAAAAAAAAATTCTTGAAAAATAGCTTTCAAAACACCATATGTCTACAATAAGAACAGTTTTAAAGGAAAAAATCAAAATCGTTATGCCAAAGCTTAATTTTGAAAGGTCAAATCCATAGTATGAGGCAATTACTTATAACACACTAGGTTATTATGATTTTGATATGGAATAATATTAAAATTTTGATAAGGAACAATACAAAGATTCTTACTGCAATAACATTCAACTACAACATAAAAGTCACACTGCACGGGAGATTACCATTATTATTTTTGACTTAGGTCATAGTGATAGCGAGTCTACCATGAGACTCATTATTTAATATGGTTATACCCTTGTGCACACTTCCTTTTCTCTCTTTTTCCTTGTACATAATTTATTTTAATTGGCTTATACACAACTTTTACTTAGAAAAAACAAAAATAATATAACATGTCAAAATACAAAAATAATTATATATTTTGAAAACACAAAATTTATAGATTATATACATTTCTATGTTTACATTTTGAATACATACCAAATATTTCATATTAATGGCTATCCTAGTATAGTCAATTTTATCATACACATATGATTCACTTATTTTTGTTGAGTGATTATAGATTCTAAATATGAGTCTATTTTATTACACTGATCAAGACCAACTATCATCTACCCATTAAAGGCATTTACACTGATCCAGGTTTATACATTTGATACATCCACCCACTAAAGGGCATCTCATACATATTTTTTATAAATAGGTTTTATCTTTATATACTATACATTCTAATCTATGCATTGATTTATCTTGATATTGATCATTGCTCCGCATTGTTCATATTTTTTGTCGACGATCACTAGTTAAACTTAGTATATATGCATACTAACATCTACATTAATTTGTACTACATAGTTATACATGATTTCATATCTAGTTATCCTAGATTAGAATTGAATGTATTGCTATATTGCTTCCATCTTTGAGGGCATTTTAATATGCTATTGTTCTTTGGCTCCAATCCACTTCTCTATTTGTATGTCTTAGATATGTGCCCATGTCCATTGTCTGTGCATTCCAATTTTTATATGTAGACATTTGAACATGTCCTTATATGTGGCTTTACCACAAATTTATTATTTATTACATTTATGGATATTCGAATATGTCATTATGTGTTTTCCATTATTATATTTAGTGACATGTGCCCATATCCCTTATATTTTTGCCCCTTGGCTTATATTTTAAATGCCTCATGTGTTTATGTGTTGGCTTTCTTGTATGCTTCTATACCATGACACTTATATCTCCTTACTACACACATATACATATATGAGTTATATTTTTGATAGCTATGTTCATATTTTGCTCATATTCATACTAGTTTCTTAGATTTGGGGGAATCATATATGTCATGATCACTCCCACCTATTTCAATTATTCATATTCAAGTATTAAATATGACTAGCAACTCATTAAAAATCAGATATACTACTCCTGATCAAGATGAACAAGGAGAGTAACCATGGATCTATACCTTCTACTTCATTTAATTATCAATCTAAGGATGTAGACTTGATAGGATGATGTCACTGTATGTGCACGATCAATCTCTAATTTGAAATTCTGCTAATTGTATCTAAGATTCTAAAGTGTAGTAAATGAAAATGCTTGAAATGAAACATGAATAATTTATATTAAAATAAATGCTTATATGTGGAAGCTTCCATAATTTAATCTAAGAAAGAATGTAAGTTAGACAATTCAAAAATGGAACACATAATGCTTAAGGAAATCAATTAATATGATTAGTTAAGAAAATAGGTTGGATTGTTTTTGGAACACTCCAAAGGCAGTCATTCCTCCCAGATTTAGCTTCAACCCTTCCTTTTACAACAATAAATTTAACTTAAATTTGCTCACTCATATTAATCAAAAGTGCAGTAACAAACTGCTACATGAAGTTACAATCACAATTGCTTAACACAATATAGTTATAAAAATCTCTATTCAATATATACTAATTTCTATATATCTCTCAACTCTGTTATTATATGTTTATATAGTGCAAAGGATATTGTTTTATGAAAAATAATATATACATTCTATAATAAGATGCATTCAAATTGGGATAATTGAAATTAGTTCCTTTTGCTAAAGACATCCTTCATGTGAATCTTGTGACTTTGTTGTAGGATAAACAAGGTTGTTTTAGTCTTCAACCACTTCTTTATTGAGCTACATAGAGGTTATAGTCATTTCTATGATTCATTTAGAAGAGAATCAATGTTTGTTCATCCACAACTTTGGTCGTGTAGTGGATGTAGGATGGTCTGTGTAATGAGATTATTTTACTACAGGATGCTCTGTGCTATATACCTATTTTTCCAATACATATTTAAAACACATTTATAGAAAAATCATCCTAAATAAATAGACAACCATTATATATTTAATTAAAATACATAATTATAAATATTTAAAAGAGTCTGAAAATATAATGCTATATAGTTTATGAAAGTAGGAAACTATATAGAAAAGTGTTCAAAATCATGGTAAACTACCAAGATGAGTACAATAGATAGACACAATAATAAGACATTTATGGGGATCATCACACCCCTCAAGTTAATATCTTTCTCAACCTCAAGCATAAATAATTCCAAAATCCATGGGTTCTACGCTACTCTTGGATAGGAGAGCACAAAAACCCTACCTCTACTAAAATATTTGCTAACTTCTAGCTTCTCAGGATTTTACTATCATGATTTTTTCCTACCAGTCTGGAACAAGATACTAGAGCAAGGATGGCTAGAACTTTAGGTTCATTAATATCAATCCCATGTCTCCTACAAGAAGAATGTATTTTTTGGTTCTATTAAATGTTACATTTAAATTAAAAGGGGAATAGGGCTCCTTTTTCTTTTGTGTATCACTGAGCTCATTCCAATATTTGAGACAAGACTCTTTGGCTAAAGTAATAGCATAAGTTATCAATCCAAAATAAAAATATTGAACCTCATCAAATTTATGTCCATACCAAGTTCTTACTTCTTTATTTAAAATGATATTGTCCTATTCAGCTAATACAACATCAGATGGAGTTGATTCACCTATGATAATTAACTAATTTTTGTTTTACTTTGTCTCATATTATACTATTTCTCTTCCTTTTTTTGTTTATTTAAAAAATATGATGCAAATAATTGCAATTATACATCTCCAACATATAGATTGGGATTCCATACTATATCATATGAAACAACATAATTGTGCAGGTAGAACTTGCAAAAATATGCTTGGTCTTCCTGTGAAATCACTCTATATATAGAAAAGAAGGAAAGGGATCAATAACTTCATGGCATATATCATAGTGAATTATCTTATATCCAAACTTGTACCATTATTATTTGAGATAAACTAAATAAAACTGTGTAGGAAGCCTGTAATCACGGAGCTCTTGGGTTATACCAGTCATGTCCTCAACTTTCTATTTCATTTTGGTGATGCTATCTTCCTTCAACTTATTTTTCTCTTTCAATTTTCTATTTTCTTTCCTATGTTCCTTCAGAGATTCAAATTTATTATCCATCCAGTTCAATATTTTAATACATATTATAAAATATGAGTGATACCTAACCTTATCACTAGCTTTATGTTCCTCCTGCTAATTGACCACTATAGGAGGTTATGGAATGTTAGTTGTAGGATAATCTTCTATTCAGAGCTATAGTTGACAAGCTACTACATCAGGAGCATTAATACCTCCACCAGATTGATCTTGTAACTACTTCCTTAGTTTTTCAATTTCTTTCAAGGCTTGCTCAATAGTAGAAAATTCCACTTGCAATACATGTTACTCCAATTGTTCAGCTTCTTTTTGCACAAGTTCCTCATGTAACTCTTGTTCTACTTCTTCCTATACTTGTTATTCATATAATTATTAAAAATTGTGTTCAACTTATTTTTCCTCCTCATGCATTTCTTCATGATTGTGCTCAAATTGTTTTGCTTCCTTCTACATTGGCTTCTCATAGAATTCTTAAAAACTATGCTTGAATTGTTATGCTTCTTCTTGATGGAATACTAGAGAACATTCTTCCATATTTATTTCAATCTCTAAAGATTCATTACTACTATTAGTCTAATATTGTACATATTTTTAATTTATTTGAATAATATAAGGTTTACCTCTTATATTTCTCTTCAATCTATGTGATGTATGAGGAGTACGGGTTACCTTGATCTTCTTGGAAGAAGGTGGAAGTTCCTCTTCAGACTCATCTAAATCAAGTTGTAGAATGAGTTTCATATTTTTATTTCCCTTAAACCTTGTTGTAATTTCTTGTATTCTTGTAGGAATAACTTCTTCTATAGGTTTTTATGTGGCTGCAGGAAGGTTTTCTACTACAGGTTCTTATGGTTCTATAAGGAGGGATTATTCTTCTAATATTTATTCCTCAACCTTCAATTCTTCTTATAGTTCATTTCCTTCTCTATAACTCTCTTCATTTTCTGGTACTTGGAGAAATTCTTCCTAACTGATGGTGGTTCTAGTTCTTTGTAGATAGTCTTGAATAAGTAACTGGATGAGACAATGGTGGGAGAGAGATTTAGAATTACCTTTTTAAAAAGCCTTCAATATTTTGGTGATCATGTGAGTCGCAAATGATTTTAGAACTTAAAATGTAGGCCATGCAAAATATAATACCTTCCTTAACATAGGAAATATCTAGAGATAAACTCAACAACCTTAATCCATCTTCTTGGTAGAGACAACCTTGCAGTGCCCTGATTTTAAGTTTCTAGGCATTCATTTACTTTACTAAACTTTTGTCTCTCATCCTTCACATCATATTTATATTTCCATTCCTCATCTACTCTTGGTAGCCCCATTACTTTGATGATGGCTATTTCCATCAACTTGGTAACCATCCCTTTTACCATGGCCAAGCTATTATGCACTATACTAGTAAATTTCTCTGTAATTCCTTCATCTAGGGACTATATTCTATAAAAATAATGTACCCATCTTATATGTCAGAACAAGGCCAAGATTTTTGGGTTATTAGTCAATGGGATAGTATCCAGTGGTTCATATTTCAACAAATTGCCTTCCAAATTGTGTGAGTTTTAGGTTTAGTACTTGAAATAAGGGTTTTGGTTAACGACATAATGATTTGACTTTGACTTTGGAAAGTGAAATATTCCTTTCTAATTAATGGAAAATCTTCCCCCAACTTAATCTATCACTTGTCCTCAAGGGATGAGGCTAACATATACAAAATACTCATAGTAAGAGTAAGGGGTGATAGTATCAGTTGTGTCAATGGTCACATCAGTGAAAGATATCATAAGTGGGTATGATAAGTATAAGATATGGTGGTTCATTTATAGAATTAAGTCTAATTATCTTTTATAAATAATTAAAATGTATGATAGGAAATAAATATACAATAATTATCATATTATATAGAAAAATACCTTTCATAAATATGCAAATGATTATGTGAAGTGGTGATTTTGGCACACACTAGCATTTGAGTAGGAGCAAATGCTTGATGTAGGATGGAATGTAGGAATACATCTTGTAGCAAGATATGTATCCTATGGCAACAAGTTTCTATCCAGTAAAAACAAGTTTTGCACCTATAGCGATATGTTTTCCATCCTATAGCAAAAAGAAAAGTATATTTATTCTCCAAATAAATGAATCTACAAGGGAGTAAAGGAAAACAAAGAATTTTTATTATAATAGTGCCTTTTTCTATTTTTCAAAATTTCTAAGGATTTTCTAGTCCAAACCCAATTGAAATCATAAGAATCTAAAGGGTAGGATTTTATTCAGCCTAAACCAAACCATTGGGAATGACATGTTCTCAGCTTCATGAAGCTTTATTACTCTTAGAAAATATTAGATAGGGGTTGGTAGAAATACCCTTTGGATACAAGAATAGGTTGATTGGTTTCATGAAGAAGAGATGGATGTTATTCTTTAAAAAGTTCATGAGTGAGAGTTTACTTTAAAAATAGTTTCTTGTATAGCTTGTGCCTGTGGCCATTAATAAGTAGTTGAAACTAGATAGTATCAATGGTGATGAGTTTTAAAGCTCCATTGTCAAAAACTTGTTGAATTTCATAATTCCCAAGCCATCTAGATTGCAACTTTGTTTTATGATCCTTATATTTAAAGCAAAAAAGTAGTGTCTAGTCTCTTGGTTAGAATTTTTTAGTCTTGATGTTTTTGTCATACCATCCCACATGTTTTATTTGCATAATTTTAGTATTATGAAGTGATTATTATCTTATTTCATCAAGTGTATTCAGTTGCATGATCCTATCTTGTTGATCTTGACAAAGATCCAAGCCCAAATCAAGTACTATCCTTAATATCTTTTGTTCAAACATAATGGGATAAACAAGTTTTTACCATAAAGTAGTTCATATGAAGTGAAACTAGTTGTATTTTTCCAAGTGATTCTATAAGCCTAAACTAATTCTAGAGCAGGAGTTACTAATCTTTTCTATGCAGGTTGATAGTCTTACTGAGGATATTTTCTAGTTCTCAGTTTGTCACTTCTACTTGACCATTTGACTGAAGATGGTAAGGGATATATTTCTTGTCTCTAATTTCATATTATTTTACTAAGGCACCTATGAGGTCTAGTGTGAACTATGGTCCTTGTTATGTGACTATTTTTCTTGGTACTCCATAGTAAGTGAAGATTTCTTCATAGAGGAACTCAGCTACCTTTTCATCTCAAGCATGGGTTAAGGGTTTGACCTCTACCCACTTGGTGATATAATTAGTGCACATCAATATGTATTCCTTATTTTTGGATTTAGGATGAATGGGACATATAAAATCTAGTCCCCATTTGTCAAATGGTTCCAGAACTAATTGTAGATGTAATAACATTTCATGAGAGTGAGTGGGCATTCCTATATCTTTGCATTGACCACATCTATGGGTTTACATCCTGACATCCTTATACAAAGAAGGAAAATAATATCTAGTAGTGATTACATTCATGGTAGTCTATTTCGTAATAAAATGACCCCCATGAGGCTCATCATGGCAGGCTCTAAGAATAGCATAAGCTTCATCTTCTCATATACATCTTCTCATAACTAAATTTGGTTCAGTGACAAAGAGATAAGCTACAATCCAAAATAATTTTAGATCTTTTGGATTAGATGTTGTGTATCCCTAGGTGGCAAATCTTGTGGTAGTGATCCTGCAACAAGATAGTTAGCAATATCTACAAATAAAGAAGATTGAATTCTTAGAGAAATTAATTCTCATCAGGAAAATAATCATCAACAATAGGACTAGCTCATCATTTTGTAATTGAGATAGAAAGTCTACTACTACATTATATTTACCTAGTTTTTCCATAATACCGATATCAAACTCATATAGCAAAAGTAACCAACAAATTATCCTTCCTGTTATAGCATGTTTGTTTATTAAATACCTTATAGTTGCATGATCAGGTGGATGAATACATGGTAACTTATAATGTAGTGTTGAAATTTGTTGATGTCATAGACGATGACCAAAAATTACTTCTCCATTATAGTGTAGTTAAGTTTATCCCCTTGAATATTTTTGATAATAAAATAGGTTGCATAGCTCAGAGATAATTGATGGTCTTGGCAGTGTTGAATAACTTTCTCTAGGTTGGTTAGTGTTTTTTCAAATGTCTATCCACAAACAATGAAATTATCTATGTAGATTTCAATATATTCATGAGAGAGATTGGAAAATATGCTCAACAAACCCCTTTGAAAAGTAGCTAGGGCATTGCATAGACCAAATGGTAAGATGACATAGGTATAGGTTCCCTAAGGGTAAGTAAAAGTGGTTTTGTCTTTGTCTTATGGAGTAATTCATATTTGATTATAACCATTATAGCCATCTAGGAATGAAAAGTAATTCTTTCCTACTATCTTATCCAATACTTGATCAATAAATGGAAGGGGAAAGTGATCCTTCCTAGTACCAACATTTAACTCTTGGTAGTCAACACAAATATGCCATTTCCCCCCTTTCTTAAGGACAATGACCAGGGGAGAGACCTACTAACTATCCAAGATAGGATAAGTGAATCTTGCATCTAAGAGTTTGTGCAACTCAATTTTGATAATGTATTTGACTTTAGGATTCATTCATCACTGGGGTTGGTGAATAGGTTTGCATTATTCTTTAATGTAAATGTGATGCATGCATAAATCTGGGGGTATTCCTCTCATGTCACGGTAATCCTAAGCAAATGTTTTTTTGTGCCTTCTTAGCATTTTAAGTAATTAACTCTCTTACTAGGGTGTTAAGGAAGTGTTGATGTTGAGAGCTTTGTTTTAGAGGATGCATACTAGTTTTGTTAAATAAAGCATGGTCTCTACATTGGCAATTGAAGGTGTATAACTACATTGATGAAGAAGTAATTGATGGAATGTCCAAATATTTCTTGTAGTTTTAGTAAAATTAGTTTCAAAAATGGTATTTTGAATCATGGTATACATTCTAACAATTTGGTGGCTATAGGATCCTATCAATAGGTGTTTTATAAAATACTAGTAAGGACAGTGTCTTCTTTTTAGGCCTCTAGATCTGAACTATGCTTAATTATGTAGAGAGTCTATAAAGAGATAGCTTCTTCAAGGTCATCAATCCAAGGGATTGGTCCATCATTTGCGGAAGGTTGAGATGGTGGATACAACACTAATTTTTTGGTGTCATTTTCATTGGAAATTAGCATTTTTATTGACCTAAATCCAATAAAAGCATCAACAGTGGCCAACCATGGGTGACCAAGGATGAGAGGATAACCCCCCAATTTCATCTTTGTTGTAGGAAAATAAAATATACTGGATATTACCAATAATTCATAGTGATAACAAGGTCCTCAATAATCCCTCGAGGGTTAACAATTGATTTATCAATCATCTAGCGGATGTTAGGTGTTAGATAGAGAGTGGTAATATTTAGTTATTGCACGGTCTCCATGGTCATCACGTCAATGGTTACATCAAAATTAATTATAGTAAATGGGCTGGTAGTGGATGCTAACATTAATTACAGGACTTCTTAGATCATAATATTTTGGGGGAACTATATTTATGAACATAATATCTTCTATTTGTCCAATGACCTAGATTGTTTTAGGATCCTTCTTCTTTCTTCTCAAAATTTTTAAACATGGCTATCTAATAGATTTGTTGTAGATAAGAACATCCTTTATTGCTTGAAAGAGAGGGATTTTGAGGCGCATATTCTTAATTTTTCCTAAAATATGAAATTTAGGTTTTGGCTCAGCATGTGATATGTTCAATCTCTTTGAAAAAGGAGGATTGTCAGTTTATTTTTGATTTTTTGATGTGCTTGGCTTAGTATTGGATATGGGTGGCTATGGATTAATATGGAGTGGAGCTGGTTGAAAGTGTTCTTTGTTAGGGGTGAGATGGGTTCTAGAAGAACACTCCTTGAATGAATTTGAACTTGATTAATATCTAAGGTGTATGTTAGATATTGCATTATTATAGTGGATTATGTCAGTTGAACCAACTTATTGGTAAGATTTGGGATGGGATGGGTAGGTAATTAAGTGGTTCAAATAGGCTACTAAGTGTTTGTCATTATGGCTTGTTGTATTTGGTGGGGAAAGCCTTGATTTCATCTCCATTATTATTTTCATTGATTAGAGGGATAGAATCATTACAAGTTTTGGAATTGTCCTTGTTGAATTTGTTATCCATAATATTACATCCATAACTAATTATAGGGTAGCTATCTATTTATTTGGGACTAATTTAGATTGGGTCTATTCAGCCAAAAAATATTAAGGATTATTTAAGAATTGAGAATTTGTAAACATAGAGTTTGATGGCATACTTGGTCTTTATACATATGGTTTTCACTAAGCCAAAAAAAATAATGGTTCTCATCTTCTCCGATGGCATGCATCTTTACTATCTTAGGATTTTCCTTGGTTATACTATCTACTCAAGATTTCATGAAATTCCATGTGTAAGCCACTTTCTTCTTTCTTCATTCAGTGTAATAGGTGGCTAAATATTTCTCAGTTTCTTCTTGCTTTCTTTGTGTATGTAATATATCAAGCTAAGTAGTTAGGTGACTGATGATGTCCTACTTCATGTGCTGGAGCACTTTTCTAAATTCACATTTAGATAATCCTATAATATATGTTATAGGAAAGGTTTTGCCCCTACTTTTGTTCATGGTTGATATCAAATAGATTATACATAGAATTGTTTGTTCATCTAATGGTAGTGTAGAAACATAACCACCAGACATTAGATCTAGTGCCTCTAGACAATCACCTCTAATTTATTTCAAGAATATCATCTTGACTAATTCCTTGTCCATTATAGTCTGCTTCGATTTTTTCAAGTTGAACAAAAATCTTTTCATATACTCTTCTAGTGACTCGTCATCAACTTGTGTCATTAAAAAAGTGTCATCTCTCATGTAGTTTATTCCCCTATAATAGTATTGATATTTCATCAGAAACTTCTCCTTCATTTATTCCCAAGTAGAAATGGTATCCTTTCCAAGTCTTATAAACCATTTAAGTGTTTCATCTTTGAGTGTTTTTGTAAAAAAAATTTGTTTTTGAGCATCTTGATTATAATCATAGATGTGGCACAAGATGTCAAACTCAAAAATAAATGTATCTATATCCTCAGATGTTTTTCCTCTATAGGTAGAAAGGGTAGAGTGAGGGATATTCTTCATGGGTGCATTTCTATCTGGAGTAATGATAATTTTTTTTAAAGTAACAAACTCATTGGTAGTTTTTTCTTCATGGTGATGCCCCATAAATACTCTTTGTGTTGGTAGAGGGGAGGTTGTTTCTACCCAATGCTCAAAATTCCTATCAATTTTTTTGTTTATTGGGGTGTAGAAAATGGATACTTTATCTTTTTTATTATTAAATGTATGTCTTCCTATGCAATGGGGATCATGTGGAGGTTTTCAAAGATTCCTCTAGTGTCTCGGTAAAGATTATATCTAAATTAGAAGATTCTATTGGCTTGGTGTTTCTTCTAGGGGAAAGAATAATTTTGAATGCCTCTTTAGCAAGAAATTTGGGTGATCAAGGGAAGCAAACTTTAGATTCTTTAGTATGAGACGATAAGGTAGAAATTTTCAAAGGTAGTGCTTGTGGGTCTCTTCTAGGGGTATGAACCTCTTTAAGATCTCTATCTTGTGTTACCAGTCTAACTAAAATTGCTTCTTTCTCTACCTCTTCTATTGACAACTGTGAGTAAGCTTTAGGAATTCCTTCATATTCCATAGTTACTATAGGCTAGATTTATGATCTTGTAGCGACATTTGATGATTTAGGCAAAATTCATCATACATAGTTCCCTTCACTTTGCATATGTCAACCATTTTTTTACTTTTTGCCCACCTTACTTGTATAGGGTTAGTAATATGGGTTTTTTTTTAAATTTCCACTATCTTACTTGAAAAAAGGGAAATTTAAACTATGAAAGTGGGAAATTTTTAATATATAGAAATAACAAGTTTTATAAAAATAATAATAAACATTCAAAAACAATTAATATCAATATTAAATATTACAAGTGTGTGATACCCTTCCTTGACAATGGTGCCAAAAATGACCAATCGTTGATTCACAATTGGATATACTACTCTTGATTAAGATGAAGAAGGAGAGTAACCATGGATTTGTACCATCTACTTCATTTAATTGGTAACCTAGGGATGAAGACTTGATAGGATGATATCATTTTATGTGCACACTCAATCTCTAATTTGACATTCTATTAATTATATATAAGATGTTGATGTGTAGTAAATGAAAATGCTTGAAATGAAACAAACAAGTATAGTAGAATAAATTCTTATGCATGGAAGCTTCCCTAATTGAATCTATAAATGAAATACATAATGATTAAGGAAGTCAATTAACATACTTATCTAACCAAATAGGTTGGATTGTTGCTATAGCCTTCTAAAGGGGTCCCTTCCTCCTTCCAACTTCAGCTTCAACCCTTCCTTTTACAACACTAAATTGAACTTAGAATTTCTCACTCATATTAATCAAAAGTGCAGCAATAAATTGCTACATGAAGTTATAATCATAAATTCTTAACACAATGTACTTTTGAAAATCTATATTTAACACATACTATTTTATATATATCTCTTAGCTCTATTACTACATATTTATATACCGTATAGGAGATTATTTCATGTAAAACAATATATACATTTTATTCAAAGATACATTCAAATTGGGATAACTAAATTTAGTTCCTTTCACTAAAGATATCCTTAATATGAATCTTGTGACTTTAATATAGGACACACAAGGATATTTAGTTCTTCAAACACTTCCTTATTGATCTGCATAGAGGTTAGAGTCATTTATATGAGTTGGTTAGAAAAGAATCAAAATCTATTCATCCACGACTTTGGTCATGTAGCAGCTGCAGGATGGTATGTGTAATGAGATTCTTTTGTTGTAGGAAACTATAAAACTATATCTCTAAAACATTTTAAAAACATATTTATATAAAAATCATCTTAAATCAATAGACAACCATGATTTATTTAATTCCAACACATAATTAAAATTATTTAAAAGAGTTTAAAAACATAATGCTATATAGTTTATGAAAGTAGGAAACTATATGGAAATGTGTTCAAAAGCATGGTAAACAATTAGGATGAGTACAATAGATAGACACAATAATAAGATGTCTATGGGTCTCATCAACATAATCAATTTAAATTCTATATACTCAGATACCAGATTGGGCGCATGTTCACAACACATAGTTTCTATATACATAGCTATACACATGTTGATTAGATGGAATGGAAAACTCCATGTCACTATATACACTTATTATCAAATTCTAGGTTGTCATTAGATTTATTCCTTATTTTATTTGTATTGGTTGGAATTATCAAGTGGCCCAGAGCCACCTAATATGCTTGAATGGACATGAAGCTAACGTTCACAATTATATTTACTCAATTAAATACATTTAGTGCTTTGTGTAGTTTAGTTACAAATGCATCTACTTCACATGGGTGGGAAATGATGGATTCATGGACTAATTGATTTCTTGAGCCACCCACATGAGAGGGTTATATGCACTTATAGTCTTATCCAAGCTATTCATATATCAATATCCATTGAGTAGGGGTGGGGAATGATGGATTCAAAACCAAATTGAGTTCTTGAGCAACCCATATGAGGATTGACCAGGCCATTGGATCAATCAAAGATATTCAATGATATGATCTCTATGTACACTCACACATATAGGTTATCATTAGGTTCATGCATTGGTTCACATACCCAATAAAGTGTATTCAATCCTTTGCTCTCTTTACTCAAATTTACTCGGGTACATTCTTTTAACATAGTAGTTTTATTTTGATCATTTCTTAAGTAATTATTGATTTTTTCATGTTTCATTTTAGGACATTTATTTGGATCATGTTCCACATATGTTGACCTAGATTCACATACTCAAACTTAGCTATGTGGGCTTCACTTCAGAGGTAAGTCTAGGTATGCTTCCTTTTCCTTTATATTAGTCATTTCACAGTGCTACATTACTAGCATAGGGGGTGGAAATGTAATCACCTCGAGGTGGTAATTAGATGTTAAGAGTGTTTCCTGCATTACCCTATTCTTACATTAGCCCTAAACCCATCCTAAAGCCTTAGACACACTTTCCTAGTCATTTTGCATACCAAAAGCATGTAAAATTAGCCAAAATAGAGTCCCATAACTATCATCTCAGATTCCAATCCAACCTACTTATTATTTTGTAAAAAGGACATTAATGCCACATTTGGGACACTACAACCACATGGTTCTATTATCCATGCCCTAGATTTTCCCAATGAATAAATTTTCAAATGTGTACCCCTCCTAAGGTTGACCTAAGTATATTTTTTAATCTTTACAAGTAATATATTTTTATAAATATAAGTGTAATTCACCTCTATTCACTAGATGGAAATGGATGCAAAAATCTATTCAAACCAAAATGACCAATACCACCACCCTTCCATCTCACTAGCACCACTATTTTTTAGATCATATCTACTACTAGTGGTGCCTTTATTTCCATGGGGAAGTAACTTGTATTGTAATGGGACTTATAATTTAGTTTAATGTGTCTTACATTTTCCTGACACAATAAATAATAAGCATATTGAATTGTTAACAATTTATGAGAGATTTTAGCTAGTTGTTACATTAACATATTGCCTAGTTGCCTAGGATTTATTAGTTAATAAAAGGATGAGGCTATAGATTTTCAAAATGAGTTTTAACATTTGGAGAGGTAAAATTTGGGTATTTCATATTTTATTTGAAACAAAAAATTTGGTAAGCCCTTAATGCTCAACACAAAGTTCATATGGCACAAATTAACATTTTACTTGTTAAAATTCAATTGGCTTTGGTTTTGAAACATCATATGGCATAATATTAGGTGGTGTTATGAGTTACCCTAACTCAACTAAGAATTTACCCATATATTTCATTTTTAGATGGTTTTTCCACCTTTATTCTACTTCTAGTTCTACTTAATAGATGCACCAGATAAATAGTTTGAAGGATTTGTTAAGCACATGCATGTATAGGACTTTAATTTTTTTTAATCATAAATAATTAACACATAATCATTTACATCATCATATGCATCACCTTCAATAGGGCACCCTTTCTTTTTTTTGGATGGTTCTTCCACCTTTCTTCTAATTTTGGTTCTACTTCATAAATGTACCAACTGGATCATTCAAAAATATCTTAAACACATGGATCTCCTAGCTCTTCCTTTTTGTAATCATCAACAATGATCACATCATCATTTGCATCACCTTCAATAGGGAACTTTTCTTTTTT
>JARHVA010005079.1:132500-142500 GCA_037957365.1 Torreya grandis
TGGTAATGGTAGGTGCATATTTTCCTAGTTTTCATAATTAATTCAAATAACCCCCTTAGAAAAAAGATACTTTTGGCACTTTTGATGGTTGGACCCTTGACTTTTTATTGTACAAGTGACTACCTAAATTATATCGACCAACCCCTCTACATGCAAGTTTGAAACACAGGGGAACAATATTCTAAATAAACCTAAGTTTATGAGGAAACTTTAAAAAAAATAACATCCACCAAATAAGTTTCACCTGATTGTGAAAAACACACTAGCCATTATACTTATACAATAAATAAAAATGTGCCTTGGTAGAGCCCATAAGTCATTAGTAAAATAAATACCGAAAAACCTTATTGCATCATTATTTGGCTTCAAATGGTTTTTTGTTAGATACCAGCCTTCTAAAAAAAAGGTTTAACTATCATTCTTACTACTCCCAACCCTCACATTGGGCAATCATTAATCAATGAATTAGGATACCCAAATGTCTATTTTGATCAATTGAATGCACAAAGTGATTAGAATGTCTCTGAGTTGGCTGATTGGGTGTGCCATAATTTTAATGGCATAGATATTCAGGTCTACATTATAAATGATGGAAGATTGCCATGTACTAAAGTAGATCTACATTGCAAATTACCAAACCGTGTTTACTTGGATACTGATTGATTATTATAAAAATGATGATGTAGTAATGGAGAGCAGATTCATGTTATAACAATGAAATAAAGAATCTTTCATGTAATAATTTTCATCTAATAAGTGCACCATACAAATCAAAGTAATATAAAAAAAATTATTCATTGTGTAATGCAAGGTCTTTTACCAGCCACCATTCAAGTAAGCAATATTCAACTAGACACATATATTTCCAACATTCTCTCTCCTCCATGTCTTCAATTCTCCATGTTATGTATCTAATACCACTGTTGGCATCAAGACCAATGGAAAAAATTAGAAAATGATGTCATGAAGACAAAATTTTACACCAACAATCATTGTATTATTTCTAGATAGATATTTACAAAGAGTGTGAAAGCCTATAAAACTTTAAAAAGAGGTTATGGGAGAATACCAAGTTTCCCATGAAACCAACCAACTAACAAAATAAGTAAATAAATAAACTAAACATAACCATAGATCATAAATGACCTAACATGATCAAAGCTAAAAAAATCTACCAATTAATTCTTATCTAAATTTGTATAACATTTTATAAAATATGCCAACAAGAATTGTACCAAAAATGTATCAAAAATATCTTTTGATAGTCTATGAAAGAGTTCCTCTTGGTTATTGCATGAATCTATACACTAAATTGACTACAAAATAGATATATGGTCTAGTATGTGTCAAATATACTAAGCTACCAATACATTTCCTATATTATTTGGCATCCACCTTTTTATAGAAAAATATTAGTAATCTTAATGACATATTGAAATGGATTAGAATTGGGTTTTCAATCAAGATTTTTAAACTTTTCTAAGAGATCCAATGCATATTTTGATTGTAAGATTAATATCCCATCGTATAGTCTTCAAACTTACAATCCTAGATAGTAATTTATTAAGCCTAATTCATGCATGTTGAATGTCCATTTAAGTTCATATTTTTAATCATTGATTAAATTAGTGTTTTTTCCATCAATAATTAAATAGTCAACATAAATAATTCTATTTTGATCTTTATTGACATAGAAATTTGGATCGATTTACACATTTAAAAAATGTGGTTTTGAAAACTCTTGTCAATCTTTTCATTCCATGTTCTTGGTTATTGCTTAAGACAAAAGAGTGACTTATTCAATCTATAAACAAAGTTAATATATTTTGGATTCATAAATTTAGGTGGTTGATCTATGCATTTTATATTATGGTATGGAACTATCATTATAATGACCTATATCACTATACGCTATACGCTATATATATATATATCTTAAAATATCATATATATCCTTCAATAACCATTACAAACCTTCCATTATTTTTTACCCTATCAAACACTATTTTTCACATATAGGGACACTAGCATCAATGCTAATGTCTAGATTCCTTATCTAGTGTTCAAACCTATAACATCATCTCAATTGTGTATATATAAAAACATATGGGTATGCTTATTTGTCTTATCTATCCCTTTCATGAGATATTTTAAATTTTTTTTGGTATAAATACAAATCAAGGCCTACTCAATATTCATGTAGTAAATACCAAGCAAGCACCTATTCAAATTGATTCAATCAATTTCAAATCAAAGTTATCCTACCTTATTTTTATCTATTTTATATCAATCATAAGAGTAATCATATTATAGGTATGAATCATTCAAAGAACAACCCATGAGAAATATTTTTCAAGTTATAACTTAGACTATTCCATTCCCTTCCCTATAACATATTTTACCCTTGTGAACAAACAAAGCCACACTTAGGGAAGGACCACATATCTCTAAGGCCCTACTTAGAGTATTGTCTCTATAGGAAGTGCTCATTGACAAATGGTTATTTAAGATCAACTTGACTCATTGATCCCACCAACTAATTTTTTGTAAGGTGACATGACTTAATGTGAAGAACAAGGGTTTGAACTAGATACAATCATATATAGAATATGTGTGTAATATGGATACATCAACATAAAGTTGACATAAAACTTTAATAGGTCCAAGTAGCCAATTTTAAATACAATCAATATTCCATATAGGATATAAGTGTCGAGACATAAGTAGAAGAGTAAATTCTAGTGTTCATAGGTTTTAAATAATGTCAAAGCCTCCAAAAATAGTATTTCAAGAAAATAATGATGGGATCCTATGCATAAATATACATATTACTACATATGTACATATCAGATCTTCCTGCACATTTGAAATATTGCTAACGATCATATTTTCTTTCTGTTTTAATATCATAACATCAATTTACATTGTACTTTTTAATTTTGTTAATTTTTTAGACTCGATATATTGTCTCTAAATTAATTTAAATGTAAGAATTTATAATAGTTTAATTTATCCATATTATTAAGCTATTAGAAACTCTTAACCTTTATCCATATAAATAATAATTGAAAAAAGTGTTAAACATTTGGGGAATTTAACCTTTGTGTCTTCTTAGGGAAACCATAGCCTGCCTTTAGGTTTTTTTATTTCTAATTTCTTAACTACAAAAATATAGAAAAAAATATATTTTCATTTATTACAAAGGAATCAATCATGATTGGTATATATATATCTAGTACTTACATTATTATACTATATATAATAGTAGTCATTAAATATTGCATTT
Source organism: Torreya grandis (assembly GCA_037957365.1). Taxonomy (NCBI): domain Eukaryota; kingdom Viridiplantae; phylum Streptophyta; class Pinopsida; order Cupressales; family Taxaceae; genus Torreya; species Torreya grandis. Next base: position 135,787 of record JARHVA010005079.1, read on the forward strand.
CATACATGGTTAAATTAGTCAAAACAATAACCAAATGGATTTAAAAACATTATAAACTTTAAATAAAATTATTCCTTCATACCCCTTCTTATAATGTTTATAATAATCTCCTACTTATCACCACTATGTGACAAATGGATTCCATGAAACACATTTTATCCATACAATATTGTAAACCACTCTAATGATGTTATTAATATAACTTAACTCTTAGATTTATTAGATAAGTGTTCCCATTACAAATATATTATTTTGGATGAATTATATTTGACCATCCTACTAATAAATGTGGATCCACCATTTGTGATCTCTGTGATAAACTCCATCAAATGGAGTAAACATAACATATCCATTGAAAATAAGGACTTGCCACCTCAACATATTATTAATTTTATTTACTATTATACATTAAAGTATGTGTTTGAAATAAAGTGGTTAAGAGATTACTTGTGGACAATGATTCATGACTCAAAATTTTCAACATATCATTCCTTTCCTTACTTGGCATTAGGGCCAAAGACCCATAGTCATCAAGTATGAGTGTCAAGGATTTGATAATATTTCATGTAAGGTTTTGGGATAATTAACACTACATCTTAATGTGGGCCCCCATACATTACCTAATTTATGACAAGTTATGTCAAATGTTTTTGATTATAATATACTTTTGGGATGTCTTTGGATACATTAAATATACACAGTTCCATCTACTTTTAACACATGCTTAAAATTTAGTCATAGAAGATTTACTTATACATACCTAGTCGATATTGGTCCCATAAAACATTTTATAATGATGTAATAAGTGAATATTTCTACACCTGAATGCTATATTTATGATTTTCTATCTCAGTAATTAGATAAAAAGGATAGGGATTAGGAAAAAATGGTATAACATAGCCTATTTTACCTTCAAACAATACAAGCTAGTAATGCTTAAAGTTTTTAACAAAATCAACTGATAACATATAAAGAATCCACATCCAACATTATTTCATAAGAAGCAAATAATAATTCATGCAAGTACCTACTCTTACTATTTATATACAATTTTTAAAACCTCATTTGATTGATGAGAATGATTTGGCATAAATTTGGACATTGGATGAGTTCTCAAATGATGAGTCATTCCTAGAGTACCTAGGGGCATACAAGGATCTCCTTTCATTCCACCATAAGAGCATGTTTCCTAATGCCACTTCTACTCATGCTTATTTTGGGGAGATGGATGAGCATGATGTAGATAACATAGTTACTAATACACTATAAATCACATAATGATCCATTCTATTTAATGAAGAGATAACCCAATATAACTATGGAAAAAACATAAATCTGTGACTAGTATTACAAGCTATAGTGAATCGTGAAGATGAAGGAAAAATATATAGATAGGTTCTTCATGACTATCTATTATTATTTTCTTGGGATTAATAATACAAGCATATAATTTAGCCATTTTTGGAAATGTACAATCTATTACTATATCCATATAAAAAACCAATCAAATAAAATATTTTAAAAATATGTCCCAAGGTAGCATTACTTGTAAAAGATGAAATTAAAAAAAAATAGATGCAGATTTCATAAGAGCCATTGAAAATTTTATTGGGTTTACAAAATTTCACCTCTAACTAAACCTAATAGAGAAATTTGATTTTGTAAAGGTTATATTTAACTAAATACATATTATCTGAAAGATGATTTTTAATTACTAGACATTGACATGATTGTCAATTGTAAAACCATGTATGATACTTTTTCATTCATGAATGGTTTTTTTTTATATATTCAAACAAAAATTAACCTAAATGATCAATAAAATACAACATTTACCATGACATAGAGAATTTTCTACTATATTGTCATGCCTTTTTGACTAAAAATGCAGGGTCAACATATCAAATGGAAATTACACATATCTTACATTATTTCACTCATAAAACCACTGAATATTAAGTAGATGATTTAATATAAAATTCAAACCTAAAAAATATTATGTTATAGATTTATGTTAAATAATTTAATGCTTAATAAAATTCAATGTGTAGTTAAATCCAAAAAAATATGTTTTTCAAGGTATTTTCTTGAAAACTTATTGGGTAAATTATCTACTTATGAGGTATTAAGGTTGATTCTAAAATGGTGATATTTATTGATGAGATGCTACCACCAATAAACTTAAAATAATTATGGTCCTTGAAAGATAGAATTTAAATAATTTTATTTTTATTGATCAACTAGTAGATAAAATAATACATTTTATGTGTTTGCTAAAAAGGTCATCAAATTTTTATGAGATTACATTTTCAATAAAATTTTATTAATTTAAAGGATTATTTAACAAATCCATTAATGCTTATGTCTCCAATACTAGATAGACTATTACTCATTTATATTTTGCCAACCTAAGAAGGCTCAAGGTCTATAATAACACAATATGATGATAATAATTGATAGTGAGCAATTGATATATAAGTTTTCAATTTCTCGATTATGAATAAAAATATAGTGTAATAGAAAATTATGTTTAGAATTAGTATTTTCCACACAAAAATTATGAAATTACATAATTAATAATGAGTTTCATGTTAAAAATAAGGAATATCCCTCAAATTTTCTCATGAATAAAACCCTAATTATATGTTGAGTAGCTAAATGGCTGATGTAACTTATATAATATGATCTCATGTTTATATCTCATAAATAAGTAAAATGCCAATTATAGATAATAAACTAGCTAAAAATCCACTACCCAATCCTTTCCCAATTTCTAAGCCTTTCCATGATGAGTTAATGACATATATTATATCCCATAATCCATGTAAAATGTTCCTTGATAGATCTAGATGTATGATAGGTATGGGTGTAGGTCTCATATTTAACTGGCAAGGCTATGTCCCAATAATTATTATGATAGGGTTATTCTTGGCCTACAATGAAATAATAATGTATAAAACATGTTTAATTGTGTTTATAACGCTATAAATATAATAATTTAAACTGTGTTCCATCTCATGCATTACAACTAAGTGTCTTGACATGGTCATTTTTAATTTGGGGATTCAATTTGATTATAAAAATAAGTCCACTATCTATGGATGGTCACAAATTCATAATGACATCTTAAAAATATTTTACCAAATGGATGGATGTAATTCATCTAAAATTTACCACAAGGGATGACTTATGTAGGTAGTTAATGAAAACATTATCCTTCATTTTATGACACCTTCAACTATAATTAATAATAATGGGTGGTCATTTAAAAATAAAATAATGAAATATTTTTTTCACAAAATAAAAAATCAAACACACTTTCTCTACATATTAGAATCCTTAGGGTAATGGTCAAGAAAAAGAGACAAATAAAATCATTATCAAAATAATTTCAAAAATAGTAAAATGGTATATCATAGATTAGCATAAGAAGATTGCATATACCTTATGGGAATACTGCATTAGTATTTTCACACCTACACGGGCCACACCTTATTCATAAATTAATGGCATAGAGGTAGTTTTTTCAATTTAACTTGAAATCCCATCCTTGTGTATTTTTATCTAAGATTTTATAAAAGATAATAAGTATCCAGATAACTGATTATGTTAGTTGGAAAAATCGAGTGCAATCCACACACAGGGTATTAATCATTTACGAGTCTAATAAAATTACATCAAATGATCATATAAAAATAATCCAACCAAAATAAATTCTTATGAGTGACTTGGTACTATGTAAAAATCAAAGGAATACCAATTAAGAAAAACCCAAGAAAGTTCATTTCAACCCATATTGGTTCGGCCCAATCATAGTAACAAATAATTTGGGGAAAGGTGTGTACTGGTTGGCTATAATTAAAGGAAAACCTCTCAACAAAATATTAAAATAATGGATTTATGTAAAAGTTAAAATAAATATAAAATAAAATAAAATAAAAAATTCCTCAAAAAATTCCAAGAAAATAGAAAAAATTGAAAAGAAATATTCAACATACACATGTTTACTAGCTCCTTCGAATCTATATTTTTAAACTTATGTTATTGGATAACATATAATTTATTTTATATACACACTTATGCTTCATATGTATTTGTGTATCATACATGCATACATTAGATCCATGATACATGCACAAGATGTTTGACCTTTCCTCTCCCTATGTGACATTTTTTGTTGGGGGCATCTAAATTCTATTTGATCATGATTGATAAGGTTATATTCTTTTATGATAACTTTTACCTTATCATGTTGAGATTAAATAATAATGTTTACATGTCTATAATAATGTTTATATATTATACCATTTACTTGATATGTTCTTGTTGTCCCTTAACATATAAACCACATTTTAAAATTTGAATAGAGACACACTATTGATTGGATAAACTTATTTAAGGTATTATGAACCTTAGAAGTCTATGACTTCAATTTTGATAGGAATAATTGTAATGATTATTTCTAAAGTCTAAAGTGCATTTCAAAGATACGAGAAGAAGAATCAAACTTGTGCATAATCCATATTAATGATTTATGTTTCCACTTCAATTTTTATTTAATTCAAAAGCTTATGTACATGTCAGATTTTACATTTAATGTCTAACTAGGATGACATGTTGTGTTCTAGTCTATTATGTGCAAATTTTCTATATTAAAGAAGCCATTCTATACTTAAGCGGGTTACTGAGACACCTATAAGCTCATCTAATTTTACTACATTGCATTATTTTTCTTTCTTGGAGCCTGAGTGGTGAGCATAATTCACTTGAATAAGTAAATCAATAGGATCATGCCATGTGTTTCTCATAGTAACCTACTAACATGGAGTTGATGTCAGCAAAATTCATTGTAAAACCAATCCAATAAAATAGAGTAGAGAGATCCATCCACCTGTCATCATGCCAATAACCTACAAATGACACTAGTAGACTTAATTTAAGATTATTCCAAGCAAGCAAAACTAAAGGATACATCTCGATGTCATCATCCTACTAACCTATAGATGATGCTAGTAGAATTTATTATATGACCATTTTAGGCAAGTAGAGTAGTGAGATCCATCCATATGTTATCATCTCTTTAACTCAGAGATGATGGAAGTAGAGTTCATTGTAAAACCATCCTAGACAAACAAAGAAGTATAATCTATCCATGTGTCATCATTCTACTAACATACAACTAGCAGAATAAAGTACAATAGGCTAGAGCATATTTGTGATCAAAATGGTGATATGCATTCCTCAACCACATAATAAAATAGAAAGGCATGAATGATAAGCCCAAAAGTAATAAAAATTGACATTTGTCATATTATGCTGACAAGGCACCTAAAAGCAACTAAAATAATCCACATGGAAGTAAAATCCATGAAAATTAGCATTAATAAATAAAAATTTAAATAAGAAAACTAGACAGGGATTAGAGTGAAACTTGCTATTGCTATTAAATTTTATGAACTAGTGACTTAGTGAAGTCAATTCTCAATTCTAGGGAATCTAAATCAATATTATTTGATTTATAATACTTGATTTAATCACATTGGCTCTTAGCCACCAAGTATGAACTATGTATTTAAGCTCTACAATGACCAAGAGATTTCAAAATATTTAGAGAATAGATGTATTGTTATCTAAGTTTTAATGGCCTCATCATCTCACACTCCTCTTTTTACATATTTAATTATTGGGCCAAGTGAGTATACATATATAGTGTTTAATTTGGTAGCTCTAAATCACGATTTCAATCATTACTTAGCAATTTGGAATGAGGTCAATACTATGGAACCATATAGGGTGGAAGACTACCTATCTATTTTCACGTAGTTATATATAAATGACTTTCTATAAATAAAGGAAGCCAACCTACATAATGTTGTATATAAGATAGAGGTAATGCCTTGCATTGACTTACTATTTGATTTTTATTAAAGGGGAAATATATTGAAAAATACTACATTGTTAACTTATCAACACTCCTATAGCCTACATAATTGGAAATGTAGTTGAAAGGTACTATAGGATCCTTATTTTAGAGATGACCTACAAGCAAGACATTGTAAATTCATATTTCCTTGAAAATAATATCCATATCAAATTGAAATAATGGGATATAAACCCAAGTAACTTTGTGATTTAGTGCCCTAATTCTTTTATTCCCATAGTCACCTTCAGATGAAGGGTAAGAATTACTATGGCATTATTAAACAAAACATATGAGTTCCCAAGCATTTCTTATGTCATTGAGGTATTACTATATATATTTCAAATTTATAACAAAATAATTACCCAAAGGGGAGATAATCAGATCAAATTTGATTCATCGAATCAACAATGTAGGAAGTTTTCTAGATGATAACTTCTACATGATGTATTACTTAGTAGACATTTTGACTGTAATGGTAAATTAAACCTATGAGGAACCATGTCCACCATATAAAAAGTGTCTAAAGAATAATATTTATGATGAGTTTAATTTCCTCCATTTCTACAATTTTAGGAAGTAAATACAAACGTTGATGGAGAAATTTTATCTTATGGTGTAATAGGCTATCTATGGGAAGAACATGCCTAGATTATTAGATCATATAAAGAGAACTATTTAGAGAATGGGTGATTATTGTTTCTCTCATGAGTGTAAAATAATAATGATAGAAGGTACCAATGAACACCCTATATATTTACCATGAATTATTCTTGACAAGTGGATAAGAAATT
>JARHVA010005079.1:147500-180000 GCA_037957365.1 Torreya grandis
TTAATTCATTCACATTTTCACTTCATTTAGTGTACATATTGTTTATTACTATCTCACTTGTGTAGCATTTGAATACTTTTTGTTGCTTATGGACCCTTGTGAAATTATGTGTCATTTCTTTCTATGGTGGGATAGTTTAATATGCCATCACTTTGAATGTGGGAGATTTGAACATGCCCCTTATTTAAGGTCTTCTTAGACCCATTTTGTGTGACATTCAGATCTATTTTGTGTGTTCTTGATTATTTTACAAGGTTATATTATTACTTTCTATATGTTTTTATGATCCATATAATGCATCTTAGAGATTGTTGTGATAGTATATTATGAGCTTCATTGATATATATACTTAGACATGTTACTCATTTATGCTACATAATTCATATATAGAAAATATAGTTATCCCATTATTTCAAGATAAGTTAACTACTAGATTCCATTCACCTCAGCTCAAAAAATAGAAACACATAGTTATTAGAATTTGATATAGTTTACATGATTTAGATACTACAGTCAAAATACTATACATTTAACATTGTTTTTATAAGATTTGAGACAACATTTAAAAGATTTTTGACATATATTATTTAGAGTTATGGAGTAGAGGTTACATATTGGTATATACTTTAGCTTGAGACACACTATATGTGTATATGCCATGAAATTTCTCCAAAAATTGAAAAATACATATTGAAAACATTCTAGCAAGAAGCACAATTTTTACCAAGAAGCACCATTTTTAATAAGAATAACAACATTAAGACTTTCATGTCTATGTTATTTAGATCATTTAAGTATTTGGGGTTGAGATTCAGTGCCCCTGATGGCCTTTGCACTAATCCCAATTTACAGGTTGATTTATTTATACCATTTGACTTTGATTTATTATACATTCTCTTGAGTTGTGTGATTGAGTTTTAGCGATCTCAATTGTAGTGTGAAAACTCATCCTTACACTATATTATGGGCATAACTACCCTACAACGTTTCTCTTCAAATCTCCAATATTTAGTTTTGAACCTATCCAAGATTCAATACTTTAAAAAGGTAAATTTTTATCAAATAAAAATACTAAGGGGAAACATGATTGCATCAACACATAGGTGTACTCCTTCATTGTTCTCTTTAATTTTTCAAACATTTAAAATATTGAGTTTTATATTAAATTCAATGTTTTATATTTTAACATGCTCTAGACTACAAGGAATAAACTAACAACATGTTCACAAGGGCTCAAATAAAGGAAAGGTGTGTTGTAGACACCCAAATACACCTGTCTTTCCTTTAAACTAGTAATTTCATTCAAATGCATTAATAAATTAAAGGAGGTGGGTAAACATACGTACTAAAATATGATTATGAATAGTATCTCAATATTATACACTTGAAAAATACAAACCAAGGCTTTACCTTTTAATTATATATCTCCATATTGTCAAAAGCATTGCATTATCCATCTCATTATGCCTAAATACATATCTTATGGTTTTAACTTATCATTCTAATGAACCAGATAACATGTACACTATAAAAATCTTAAAATATGATATATATCCTTCAATTTTAGTTATAAACCTTCAACAATTTTATATCCTGGTAGACACTACCATTCGCTTAGGGACACTGGCATCGATGCTAGAGTCCAAATTTCTTATCTAGTGTTCATACCTCAAAATTCATCCAAATTGAAAATATTTTTGAACATATGGGTTGAATTATTTGTATTATATAATCCTTCCCTAACATATCTTAAAAAGCTATGGTATAAAGGCAAATCAAATATTACTCATTATTCATCTATAAAATATCAATGAAACACCTACTCAAGCTTATTCAATCAATTTCAAAATTGAATTTTACTACCCTAATCTTCGTTATTTATTTATCACTCATATGAATAGTCATATTACATGTTTGAAGCATTCAAAAAATAAATCTAGATTAGTATTACTCAAGTTACAAGATAGATCAATGCATTCCCTTTAATATACCATATGGAACACATATACACACATAATCATGTACTTAGGGTAAAACTACATATGTTTGAGACCCTCCTTAGAGTATTGGCTATGTAGGCAATGATCATTTAGAAATAGGTCCTTGAGATTAATTTGAATCCATGAATCCAATAACCCATTTTGTTAAGGTGATATAACATAAGGTGAATAACCAGGGTTTGAGCTATATATAATTGTCAATAGACTATTCACATGAAACATATACATAAATAAAAACCTTAATAGGTCAAAGTAGTTAGTTCTAAATATTATGATTATTTTATATAGGATAGAAGCATTGACTCTAGTGTCCATAGGTTGATGATAGTGTCAATGACTTGAGAAATAATATTTGTAGAATCTAAAAATAGGATCCTAAGCATTGGTTTGCATGTTCCTAAACCTTTATATTGTAGATTTGCCTATGCTTTTGAAAAATAGTGGGATATTATCATATTTAAGTTTCAATTATTATAATATCAATTGCCATTGTACTTTCTATATTACCTAATTTTTTAGATTCATTATGATTTATTATCTAAATTAATTTAATTGGCCTACTTTAGAATAGGTTTACTCATCCATTAGTTTAGGATATTCTAACCCCTTCAGCCTTATCTATCCAAACACTAACTAAAAAGAGTTAAACAATGATAGACTTTACTTTGATACCACGATCTGAAGCCCAGTAGGAGACCTAGTGGACAACCTACTTAATATTTTTAAATTTGGTTATATGTAGAAGCAAAATAAAATAAAATTTTAGAATTTTAAAACATGTAATGGAATCTAAGAAACAAAGGCAAAAATAAACTTTACACATTAAAAATAGAGGATTGATAAAATATTGTCACTTATATTCAATATAAATAATATGTAATATTACATATGCATATTGTGACAAAGAATGCAAGATCATATGTTAATAGAGGGATATACATAATGACTAATTCATCTAGATTTGGTTTCATCAAACAAAGCAGGTAAAATAGGTTCATGTGATTCGATATGGATAAACATCCCAACTCATTCACTTAGTCTTATAATAGATAATTTGATATGATATGTTTGAGGCATGAAAGTATTTAAGATTCTATAAAATGGCCTATTAGGAAAGAGGACAATGGTCACTCACTTCGTCATTTTGTAAGTTTCCAATGTTTAATTACCATGTTCAATGTCCTGCAATACATCATTACAAAGAAGTAGCTATAATATAAAATTACAAAATTAGACAGTCACAAGAATAATTTGTCTTATGCCCATATGTAAAATAAACTTCCATAGAGGTGTGAGGATTATAGTTCCATCAATGTTGCATTCCTAATAGGATCCATGACATAGTGTAGACCTAGGAAATGCCACTTGACATGCGACATGGTAGAAGAGTTATAATATATGGATGCTAAGTTATTCACCGAGCTATATTAATATAAGCTATGTTACAAGGTTTTAAATAATCATGTATGGGTGTCACATATCTATATGCTTGCCACAAGATGTTGTAAATGTGCTAAGTCATACACAAGACTAGATTGTTTTATTATTTTCATTTTTATGCTATAAAAGTGCATAAGGATGGCGTTGATGTTGCAAGAGTGACACACATTAATATAATTATTCATTTAGGTGTTATATAAGCATGAAAGAGTGTATAAATTCTCTACAAGTGTCGTAATGATATATACACTATGCATGTAGCATGAACATGCTTGAAATTTTTAAATTAGGACAATTTTTCCTTAGGGCCTTGTGTCAACTTGGGATGAGTCAAATAATTTGAACAATGGAAAAGGAGATACTTCAAATCAAGACTCGAGAGTAATCCACTTCGCTTCATGGCCCAACTTTTCTAGGAATGTTTCAATTGTGGATCATGATACCATTTCAGAAAGCTTGTTCTATCATCTAGAGGTTCATAGAGCTAAAGTTGTGTGGGGATCCATGTTGAGCCCCACAACCATACCATAGACCTTAAAAACCACCCTATAAATTTGTAATACATAACTACAAGAATTGTGTAGTAGTGTAGATGATACATAGGATCTTGCACTTTAGCACATAAATGTTGAACTTAATGTAAAAACTATTGACTTTAGCATAAGGTTAAATGAGCAACACCTAATAATTATAGTAACATCTAGTGTCTCAGATCCTCTTGGATCATTAAAAAATAATTAGAATGAATTAATAAATTATATAGACAAATGTGTTGCATTATGATGTAAAATCAATTTCTTGAACTAGTCAATGTTGATGTTGCAAAAGATCTACTTGAAAACTTTTATCTTGCAAGTAGGTGATCGTTCTTGGTCCCAATCCCTTGATTATGAAGGATTAATCTTCCGACACCGTAGCTATTTCAACACATGGCATTTGACTAAAGATTATAAAAATCATAGAAATAGAAGGAATCTTCTTGGTGGTGAGACTTCTACCCTACCCACCTCACTGTGAATGCCCTTGAATCTTAGAATGATGACTCAGATTTATCTTCAGATGAGCCTAAGCCTCCTACTCTTAATGATGATCAGGGCAATTTTTTGGACACAAAGTGGGATTCCAAGCTAGATCCACCAATTACGAGCATGAGGGGACCAGTTTCGGTATTGGAAACCATGTTCCAACTATTGCTAAAGGCATTAATATTCTTACTAAAACACCAAGGGCAGAACCATTAGCTGTGGATTTAATGGTAGACAAATCTCAGCCCTTAGAATATTTTGAAATTCTAATACCATTAGCCACAGATTCTGTGGAAGATAACGGGGTGTAGTCTAAAGTGCAGAAGAAGAAAAATGGTAGAAACCTTGAGTCCAACATGACCCTTCGTTCATGGGGGCCCAGTTTAAAATAGACAAGGCATGACCTACATTCTGCAGGGAATTTATGGCTGTGTTGTGCGGAAGTTTAATGGAAGCGAAAAATTGGTGGAAGGTTCTTTGTTTCATGTTTGGTCTTTGATGGTGGCTGAACCTTTTTCCTCGTTTTGGAAAGGTTATGTGGAAGATGGTGGTAGGACATGTATGGTGCTTTCCTGGATATGTTGATCTCCCTGTATGATATTTGGATCCACATGGCCCTTATAGGAGGGCTATTGCTTTTTCTTTTATTGTACCGAAGTTTAACAGAATATGATGATTGGCAAAATCTTCTTTGTTTATTAATGAATCGTGATCATGACTAGTTTCTAAGCCTTTATTCTCTGTTGGTTTTTGTTTTGTTAATCTTTAATGTCTATTTTTTTTTAGATCTTTTGTACTGGACAAGGATCCCTTAACCCGTTTATTAACCTCATCTTTATTTATTTTTTTAAAAATCACGTATATTTTATTATCTTGTGGAACAAACGACTGATTAGTTGTGTATTAGGTAACTGGTAGTTTTGTGGGCAACAATGACTATTGGTGAAAAAACGATTTCATATTTGTCTCTTACGAACAGTCTCAAAGTAATATACAGCCTGTCCGAGCGTGCGTTCAACGCGTCGAGTGAACACATGGGGGGACACACAAGTCAATTCAAACGCACCCCTCGTGATTTTTTATTTATTAGCTTGCGCTCATGAATTTTTAAAAAAAGCGTACCAGGTCTATGAGAATTTTAGCCGGTTCTGTGGACCATTAGTTGGCAACGTATCTTTCAGAATGCCTTTGGAAAATAATGTCTATTGCGGAACGAGCGTCTTCATGTTTGTGTATCCAACAGTCAAAGTAATAAATACATTGGGTGAACACACTGGGAGAACCCAAGTAAATCTTAACGCACTCCTGTTGAAAAAAATGATTTCATAGATTTTGTGAATAAATCTAACACACAGTATAAAAGTAATCTTTAGATTAGGGGAACAAATCTGACTAAACTATAGAATGAATAAAAGAATTTGACGATAGGATATATAGAAAATGTGACGATAGAATAAAAAGATAAAATGAAGGATAATGAAAGCAAGGTTCAAAGTTATGAAAAATAGATAGAAACTTATAATCATTTTTTATAACATTAATTTTTTTAATAATGAAACGAGAAGAGAACAAAAAGGTTTTGGAGCAGGGAAGAAATAAGTTCTAAAAAGTTATTAGAACATAACGGCAGCTGTGGAAACGGTCGTTTCTCATTGTGGGTAAGTTTCTCGGTTAAAAACTGGCAACGTAATCTGACAGGTCAGATTTCTGGCAACATAGCACATCAATAACAGAACTAAGGAAAACCTCTTATGTTTACACAAATTTAAAGATCTAGGAAAGAAAGCTTAAACAAAAACTGTGTAAACAGAGTTTTTTTAATTTAAAAACTGTGTAGAGATTTTTTATGTGAATAATTATATTTGCAAACATGTTAAGGTTTGGCAAATAGAGATTTTAGGAAAACAGCTTAAAACAGTATTTTAAATTAAAAACATTGATTACATCCTGTAAACCATCATCAACACAAGTAAGATAATGAATCTGACAGATCTGTAATGCTAAGATTTGTTGTAAGTTTCAAAGTGAATCAACATGTGACAAAGACGGTGAAGCAGCGATAAATACATCCTATTTACTTTGCAATTCTTAAAAACGAAAGTGTGTGCTTTTATTCTTACACATCAATATTGAGTTCCTTGTTATCTTCTGAGATGGCCTCTACATTCAAGTCAAAATTCCTCACACGAATACATTTATCTGTTCCAATATCTGTAGTTTGGGACACCACAGAAGGGCTTGCGTTTTCTTTTCTAGAAGAAATTACACCCCTTTGTGTAAAGATGTCATCTTTAAGGTCGATGCTGGAAAAATCCTCCCACTCGAATAACGGCTTCCATGGATATTGAATTTTGATAGCATTGCCACCCACATTTTCAGCCGCGGATGTCTTTCCTGCAGAATTGTAATTCACACACTTCTGTTTGGAAAGTTTGTGCATTGCTTGGATTTTGTCCAGTAAAAACAAAAATTCTTGGAATTCATCTCCATTGTCATCTATTCGTTGACGTTTTCCTTCGTTTGGTCCCTCACAATCCATGATAATAGCAAACAAAGCCCTTTAAAGAAAACTTCCAGAGACAGAAGCGTCACGCACGCCACAACATGAAGTCCATGCGCAAAGATCAGTGGAATTTAGGGCTATTACACTAGAGAATTTTTAGGAAACCTGCCCACCAAACATTTCTATTTATTAAAGAACAAAAATAAGCCAACCCATGAAAGTCGACAGGAACATTCCAAGATTTACACCGCTGTTAACGTGACACATCGTGGACGAGCTTTCCCCCGTACAAGAATCTGAGTGAGCGATTAACGAATGAAAGTTAGCGATCGAGCGTGTCCGCTTATTCCGTTAAATACCAATCCACGTTCCCGGTGATGCCGCCGATGGTTTAGGGGAAGAGGACGGTGGCCAAGGTTGACAGGGGTTGCGCACCCTGACTTTTAGGGTGCTGACTGCCATGAAAGATGCCATGTTGCAGAAACTTTATGATTTTAGCTTTTTTCGGTTGTACCTTTTTGTAGTTCCTTTTTATTTTGATTAAAGTACCTACTAAGTTATGGGTGAAAGGGGCGAAGGGGATGGTGTAATTTTAATTTATTAAATTTGGATTGTGTAAAATGAATAAATATAAATTTGTAGCTTATATTACTAGTTTAAATTTATATGTTTTTTTTATATATATATATATATATATATATATATATTGAAATTTATTATGAATTATATTAGTATTTTGAGTGTATCATTCAATAAATAATCATCATTAAATAAATATATGATAAATAAAGTTTATCGTAAGGTCATAGACGCAAGCACAATTACAAGAGACATGTTCATATTGACATCAATGGTTAGTATAAGTGTCATCTAAGTTTTTATTTGTTTGTATATATGATTCATGAGAGATGAATGGATTGGGCCTCAAGAATAGTCTCTCACATTTCAATCCTTACCAACCAACATGTCATATTACATAGCCATGTATATCCATCCCTATATGTGGCCATATTTAATGTAGTGTGTGTATGTTATAAAATCATTTATTTCCTTCCCATCTAAAAATGAGAAAGCTAATACTTTATATATATATATATATATATATATATATATATATATATATATATATATATATATATATGACTTATTACATAGAATTATAATATATTGTATTTATAATTATTAAATAAATCTAGACTTTTGAACTAATTAGAGTTTCACATCACATGTGGAGCTCTATCACAATAAAATAAGTTATGATGACATTGTCGAACACCATAGATAATAGAAAAACCCTAATCAAAGATGCCACTACGTAGAAAGCTGCAGACCCCTTTTGAATGGATGAAAGTCATGTAAATCCAATATGAGCACTCTAGTATTTGATATACCTTGTCATTTCCCCTCGCCATCATCAGCCAACTCAACCTGAAATATTTTACCACTTCACCATTACTCAAACTAACTATGAAATGAAATTTCTCCTCACACAACTCATTTTCGTGTCATATGAATAAAATAAAAATGTCATTTTACATTGTCACCTCCACCAATAAATATAAAGTTATTATTGCAACTTCATGCACAAAAAGTGAGATGTGGTCATCAATAATAGGTTTTGAGTGAGTTACAACTTTCAATATATAATAGATTTCACTTTATAAAATTTTGTTTTATGAAAATGAAAAATCACATCGTTTCTGATGTAGCTTGCACCTTTGGAACAACTACTAGCAAGATATTTTATATATTATTATAGTATATACTAAATGTGTGTGTGTGTGTGTGTGTGTGTGTGTGTGTGTGTGTGTGTGTGTGTGTGTGTGTGTGTGTGTGTGTGTGTGTGTGTGTGTGTGTCTGTGTGTGTGAAATTATAGTTATACTATATGATAGGAAATATTTTTTGAACACTATCAACCCTAGCACACAAGAACGACAAGACTAAAGCCTTTCTCCTTGGACTATAGAGTAGCTTGAAACTATTTATTTTAGTATTGGAGATGTCAAATCTCATGGTGAAAATATGTGTTCTCATAAATTAAATTTTAAAGATACATTTCATTTTATAAGTTATTTGCATTCTCTCACATTTCCCATGCCTAAAATAAATATTAAATGGAGCACACATATGAATACCAATTTACTAGTTTAGCATAGAAAACTATAGAAAGGTAGATGTGATAGACACTACTGTAATGCCATTGATCGGGCACCCAAGAGGATACACAATGGAAAACATACATAAATATATTTAAGGAAGTTATATGTGGAATAAAATTTAAATAAAATTTATGAACTACAAAACTTGTAAAGGAATTTGATAAATATATGATGAAATGGCATCTACACATTTAACATAGGAGACTAATAGAATGGTAACAATCCTATTTAATTCAAATATTAATTAAAATTACATATGCGTATAATGCATAATAAGACAAAGAGTGCAAGTTACTATGATCATAAAAAGATAGACATATTGAATTAATATTCTAGGTGATGGTGTCAATAGATAAAATGGGGAAAGGAGGTTCCCATGGTTAGAGAGGGACAAACATCCTAACTAATTTACCTAGTCTAGGAATGGATCATTTGATATGATAGGATCGAGTCATGTAAGTATTCAAGTTATTTTATATACGGCCAATTAGGAAAGAGGAAAATGGTCTCTCACTTGTTACATTTGCAAGTCTCATATGTGTATATCACCATGTTTGGTGTCTTATAATATATATGAGTACAAGGAAGAAGTTACAATAGATGGTTACAAAGGTAGATAGTTACAAGAATGGTTCATCTTTTACCCATGCGAGGGTTTGAACTCATTGTAGACATGATAGTTATAATTCTATTAATATTACCATTTTAACACAATCCTTTACATGGCATAGACTTGGGAAATTCCAACTACCATGCCTCATGGTATAAGAGTTTTGGTACATCCTGGTTCATACACTAATATAAAATTATATGCAAAATGATGCAAGGTTTTGAATAATAATTCATGCGTGCCACATGTTTATATGGTTATATAGAGATGTTGTGAAGGTTTAAGTCATGAGAAGGACTTGAATTTTGTATGGTGCTTATATTGATGGTATAGAAGTAGACAAGGATACCTCAGAGATTTCAAGAGTTCCACACATTATTATGGCAAGTCATTTAGTTTTTGAGCCATGAAAGAGGGAAAATAGTATCTATAAATGACGCAGAGATACACATGTTCCATAATAAATACAAAGATTTATGTAATTGTGAGATATCGACAACATTTCATTAGGGTCTTGTGTCAACTTGGGATCTTTCAATTTCGATGATTGACCTAGGATGATGTAGGATCTTATGTCATAGATCATCCTTGATTAGTCACCCATTTAGATAGCAATGGTCACCATTAATATTAACTTTAGGTTCCACAATAGTAATGCTGAAATAATGCTCCAATTAGAAAACGTAGTGGCATGGTGATATTAATTCCAATTCTTGTGAAGGAATGTATGATGTCAAATCTAAGAAAGGAGATGTACATTTTATGATGTGTTTCCTAATGGGGTGAATTAAATGGGATGTTAATGATCCTTCAACCATTCAAAAATAGATGTATCGTTGTTGAGAGAGTGTCATTATTCCTATTAATAAAGTTTTTAATTAAATCCCAAAGAATTTATGGGATATTTGTACTTTAACACTAATAATTAAGAGTATATGTACTAATACTACCTTCCATAGGAGTTTAAATAATCCATGTATGTAACAATGGATTGCATATGTAGCATATTGATATCAAATAGATGTTTCATTCTTGTGAATGTATAAAAGCTTTGGATTCTGATCTAGTATCATCAATTCTATTAAGATGTTGACACTAATCTCTACATTATATCATTTTGATGTTTGATATAGAAACTCAAAGATATATGAGTGAAGTTGAGAAACTCTGTGTGTTATAACTATGTAAAGAAACATGAAACTTCCTATGTGAGCACAAAATATGTTGCAAACACATTCATGTTGATGGTGTAGAACTATAAATGTGTTCATACACAATCTAATGTGTATAATGCATAAATAAGTGTATTTTCATGTAACACTTAATTAAAAAGGGTTTTTTTTGTTAGTATGAAATCAAAATCAAATTGAAAATCATACAACTAACCCTAATTATATGTCCTATAGTTGAGAAATATGAATAAAAGAGAAAGAAAATTAAGTAAAATACAAACAAATACAATTATACACCTTTTCTCTCTCTTCCCCTTACTAGAATAGAGGTGTCATGGTACTCATGCATAGTTATAAAATGC
The DNA here is from genome assembly GCA_037957365.1 of Torreya grandis. Taxonomy (NCBI): domain Eukaryota; kingdom Viridiplantae; phylum Streptophyta; class Pinopsida; order Cupressales; family Taxaceae; genus Torreya; species Torreya grandis. The sequence continues at coordinate 158,773 of JARHVA010005079.1, forward strand.
TTATTTATCAATGTTACATAGTCATTTCATCAATATTTATCCTTGCACTATGGAATACTTGAGTGGATAATTTTTAATGTTGTTTGAAGATTTATTGAAGATTTATCAACATATAATTACAATAAAAAGATTCCTTGATAATTTTTGTAGAAATCTGTTAATAAAATTAGGATTTTTAAAATGAGAGGGGGAACTCTCAATTTATATGATTTAATGATGATTTAGAGACATTGATATTGATGAATGGTGTATAATAAGACATCCTCCCAATTAAATTATGGAGGTTGAGGAAGGTTTGTGATGTGCTAAGGATATTGACTGATGAATTATGGGAATGATTTTCCTTAGAATAAGGGTCGATTTCATGGGGATGTAGAGAAATAATTTAAAATTTATTCTTAATAATTAAGGTGTGATTGCATATGGATTTGAGAGTGATGGTATAATATTTTGCCTTTTATTGATTTTTATAAAATATAAATATTGAAAAGCCATGGAAATTTTTTAAGGAAACATTAGCTAATTAATTTGGGTTAGTTAACTAATATGACTGATGTGAATTTAGTGGGATTGGATGTGAAAATATAAGATAATATTAATTTATCAAAAGGAGGGAGTAGTGATAGACTAGGATGTTAGTGTGAATGAAAGAATTGATTAGATGATTTAAAATGATGTTACTTGATAGTTAAAATTGACACATGTCTAATTTATGTGTATAAATTTTTCCTCTCTTTAAAAAGGTGTTTCAATAGATTTTCTATTAACGAATAAGCGAAAAAAAAAGATGAATAAAATTAGATGATGATGATGCCCCATCAAGAGGACATATGTGGATGAATAGATGTGGATGGTCTCTTAAAAAAATTAGGAAGAAGTGAGAATGTAAGAAATAATGGGTAGATGGTGATTAACCTATGAGTAAGATTAATGCACTTGAGTTAATTCTTGCATTCACTGATTTACAATGAGTGAATTGGTAAGGATACAACCTAAATATGAGATACACACTTTGATTTTCCCAAAATAGGGATAAATTTGCAAGCATGGATTGGATAAGTGATTAATGGTTTGCCCAAAACATGGCATATTTATTTGAAGATGAGACCACTTGATTGATTGAATAACTTATTTGTAAGCATAGCTTAAGTATTTAATCTATTTCAAAGATTAAGGATGATATGATCACATTGATAAGATGATCATGTTAATTGATGATAATATGTTGTTAGGGTTATGCAAAAATATGTGCAAATGGTATAATGAATTTTCACATAATGATGAAGCCACAAAATAAATAGGCACATAATGATACTTAAATATGAATAGGCACAAAATGGTAAAAATAATGATTGAATAAGGGTATGAATAAATTGGGAAATAACTAGATAAATTATGGATGAGAAGAGTATTATTATTTAAAAGAATGAATAATAGAAATACAAGTGATGGTGGCTGAGCTGACCTCAAAAATATCACATGACTGAGCATTGCCAACATAGTCTAAATACATCTCAAGCTAATTTAGTTCTCGCTAAAATGGATGAATATATTTTTAAAGGATGGGAAATATAAAAAATGATGATATGATGTTGAAGAATATCAAATAGGTATTAAATGATTAGATTTTAAAGCAAATGATTTTTGAAGGGAATAAATTGCCATTCTATAATGCATCTAAATATATTTTGCAACTTTTTTTTATGTTACATAATATTATATGCACCATGATCTCTTGGATGCAATGTGGAGGACTAACCATGGATCCAATAGACAAATGATAAACATGCACCATGATATGGAAAATTGGGAATTATAATGTTTGGTGTATGCCGATGGATAGACTTAAATGTAATTGCATGATGGGAGACATCATGATATGTAAAATTTATGATGACATTGTGGATGAAATTTTATTGAGACAAGACACTATAAGAAAATAAAACTAACAAAGAAATAAACACACACACACACACACACACACACACACACACACACACACACAAGAACAAAAAAAATATAAATCATAGTATCATTATTCAAGCCAAATTACATGTGTGAATTCACAATGATATTGATAGTTGGATGGTTTCCCCAAGTAAGGATACATGCAATGGGATGGATTGGGAAAAATATACCTAAAGAAAATAAACTCTTTCATTTCCCCAAATAAGGTGAAAACATTGAGATTGGATTGATAAATTTGAGTTGCCACAAACATGCCATATTTTAGAAGGACACATCCTAATGGTAGATGAAATAATATTGTTAAGGATTTTAACCATATTTTAAAAGGTTTGATTTTTTTTGGTTTTATATCCCTTTTAGAAATATGTGGCCATTTTATGATTTTTATGATTGCTTTTAATGTTATGATGTTTAGAATTTTAACATAATTTGATGATTGTTAAGATTTATTGAATACATATATACAAAGGGGCACTAGCAAAGGGAAAACATATTATAGCAATGAAATGGAATATGATAATAGATGAAGGATAAATAAAAGGGGTTAAGGATAATGTTGGATATGGATGATGGGGGAAAACTAAGAATGGACTACCAAGGATGACATCTTGTAATAAAAATGTGTGTAATCATCAAATCACCATGTTGCAGATCCACCAAGACGTTTCCCAAATATATCTCAATATTTATTCTACTTCCTTAACAAAGTCAAAATTGGGAAGACTAATGGGAATGATAGGATGTATTTGGATAAATATACTTTGACATTCATAAGGATTTGGATAGTATATGAATGGTTAAAATGGGATGGATGACAACTTTTATGGTTGAGTACGAATTGGATGGGATGCCCCCAACTGTTGAGTTACTTGTAAAAAATAGATTATTTAGACATGATGTAAGAAACATAGTTTCCATCATGGTACTTATCCAATGTGGCATAGAAATAGGTTTCACCTTTGGAGGAATTATTATTATTATTATTATTATTATTATTATTATTATTATTATTATTATTATTATTATTATTATTATTATTATTATTAAATCTATTAATATCTTAACTCATTGGAGGACAAAGATGTTTATAATGTTGACCCATTTTGATATATATCCTATATCTACTTTCAATATCTCCTCTACAAGATTTGACTATCGATATGGACTCTCCTAATGTTGCTTTGATATTTATTTATTATTGATTTTTCTTCCTCAAAACCTCTATATAAGGTGTCTTCATGGCCTCTTTGAAGGAGAGTGCTATCAGGGAGGGCAAAGTAGTATATGAATTGGATAAAATGTCTAATTTGATGATGGTATGTAGGATATGAATAAAGTATGTTATCATGAAGGGATGTATAATTGTTAGGATACCAAGGGAAATTAGTTTAACATTAACACACATGTTTTTTAATTTTGGATGTTCCAATTACAACATGATTTTGGATGTTGAGGGTTCCAAACCATTGAAAACTATCGTAGGAGGACCATAAGATTTTTTTTCTTTTTAGAACTAAGATAAGTTGTGTTCTAAATGATTTTTATACTCTATCCTTTTATGATATGTACTTATAAAATGTATTGATAAAACAAAAAATAAATGATTTATTCAATTATTGCCACCTTTTAGAAGATTTTACCAATATAGTTTTGTTTGTTGTTTGTATTTTTATTTTTATTTTCTATTAGAACCTAAAAGATGTTTTCACTAAGGGAATGAATATTTCATGCTGATTATCCCTTAACACCTCAAACATGGTTTCACTAGGGAAATTTTCTTCTAGCTGAATGGAATTTTAGATCGTCATAAATATTACAACTAATATGTTGCTATGAAATAAATCTAGTGATTTGTGATTTTGTCACTCCCATTCAATAGGTATAGGAGATTAGATGTCAATATAAAGGATAATATGGTTTATTTATAAATGGTGAGTAATATTGATGGAAGGATTGAAGGCTACATAGTGCTCAAAAAGGCTATAAGGATAACTTGATTTGATACCAAAGTAAACTTCCTGAAAAATTATGGATCACTGATGCTTTCAAATTGATCTAAAAGAGGTGTGTTGTCGATGAATTGAGATCTTGATTTTGATTAAAACGATGATGGTAAATCTAATGGTGATATTGGTTATGACTCCAATTCTGAATTTGATTTTTATGGTAAGGTTGATTTTCATTGATATTTGAATGATGATTTTGATGCTAATAATGATTCTAATGTTAATTATGATGATATTTGGACTAATACTGATAATTATTCTAGAGTGGAATCTAATTTTGATATGGTCACAAGGAAGGCCTATTGGATTGTGTTGTCCATAAGTACATTTTCACTTTTCACTTGGAAATGACAAATTTGGGATAATGGGATTCCCATATATAGGGGATGTCTTGCAATGGATTAAATATCAAATACTTATCAATAATGGGTTCTTTGAAAATGGGACTATTTTATAAAGGTACGTCAATCATGGGTTTTGAGTGATTTATGAGTTTCCATTTAAATGATTTCACTTTATAAAATCATGTTTTACGAAAATAAAAAATTACATCATCTTCGACTTAACTTTCACGTTTGGGACAATTGCTAGAAATATATTTTATATATTATTATAATACACACTATGTAATATTAATTATATAATGGTATATACTAAATGATGTGTGTGTGTGTACATGCATGTGTGTGTGTGTTCGTATAAAATTATAGTTACACTGTATAATAGGAAATCTTCTTTGAACACCATCGATCATAGTTCATAATAATTTGGATCAATAGTAGAAGTAGAAGCACAAGGCTTGAAGAAATACGCTATCACTATCATTATCACCACCATTGAACCTTTATTTATTTTTAATGAACATGCTCTCCACATTAGATGGTGATAATCCATTTCATTATATGTGTCAGTTTTATGTAAAATATTTGGCATAATGATAACATAAACATCTAATTAGATTTAGATAGGAATCAAAAGTGAATACATGTTAAAAAAATTGTGACATTTCACATATATAAATGCAATCTTTAACATGGGTAAACAAAATCTATAAGATAGACTCCAAGACATCAGTGTATTATTACCACATCATCAAAATTGCATCATTGACTTGAGCTACTCATTAGAATTATATAATTATAGATATCAAATCAACTCTCATGACATCCTCATCCATAATTCACAATATAAAATAACCAATCAAATATAACATTGCCTTAAAGGCTAAAAACTCCTTTATAATGGGCATTGGTCATGTAAATGAAGAAGTTACCCTAAATCTAGGTCTGGTGTATGATATGCAACCCTTATTTTATGATATCACCTAAAATACCTTTTCATTACCCCTCAACGTCGCCACTCAACTCATCTTGAATATTTCACTATTTATATGTTCTGTATTGCCTTGCCCTTTCTTCTAGTGGTCTGAGTATTGAATTGAAGTATGTTCTTAAGACTAATTTGATTACTCTAGGTGTCAATATATTGACACCATAGATGAATGGAAGCTACAGAATAGACTATGTGACCTCAATGTCTTGTACTAATGTTAATGACATTGCATTGTTGATTCGACTTTCACAAAGACATTAACCCTACAACAATCAAATAATCTTTGATGATGTTCTTGTCCATCTTTGACAATAGAAAATGACCTTCATAAGTTATGTATCGACTTGCCATTTTTTATAAGGGTTTGAGTATGGGATTTCATTATATTCTTAATGTCAATGTAATTTCTCTAGGTGTTTATATTGATATAAACAATGAATGGAAGCTACAAGATAGACATTGGGACCTCAACGTCTTCTCATCATATAAACTATAGTTTAGGGTATTTCAAGATACATATCAAATTTGAATCCATGTCACAATAAAATCAGCCAGCATGACATCTTTGTCCACTCTTGACAATAAAAAATAGCCAACCAATTTTTTTGTCACCCTACAAACTATATACCCCTTTATTTTGTGTGAAAGACATGTAAATTCAAACTGTACTGCTAAATGTAATATCTATGTACAATAAGGGCATTATAGTGTATGATATTAAAGATAATATAAAAATAAAATAACCTATACTATGTATTTATAAAATATTATTAAAAAATTATCACATATTTAAATTAATATTTAATAAAAGAAATAATAATAATAATAATAATAATAATAATAATAATAATAATAATAATAATAATAATAATAATAATAATAATAATAATAATAATAATAATAATAATAAATCCTTTTATCATTTAGTTGTATATTTATTTTAACGATAGTGACCATTAGCGAATTAAATACCAATAAAATATGGCCGTAGTTTCCTTGGGAACTAAATAATACATTTTAATAATATTATTCAATACCAATGTCAATGACACACTACAAGAATTATATGTTTATTTGTCGTTTTTTATGAAATTAAAAATAATTAAAGAGAATTAATTAGGGTGGAAGAGTGAGTATCATGGGTCATGCATATTATGGTGTAAAAGGTGGAATGTATACTAATAGTTGCCCCCATGGTGCAAGAAAAGCTAGATGCTAGATAAACGTAGTTCCCCCAGACATTAATGGTTTATGTATCTAACATTATTGATATTGGTAATTTAATAATAATAAATTTATAAGAATCTACATTTCATTGATGTGATATAGGAAAGAAATAAATTAGAATACCCAAATAGTAGACTTGTATTGTCCTACCTTTATTGAAAAATTGGAAGATAAACTTTTAACATGAATATATCAATCATCACTCATATAAGGTATTGTTTTCCTACATGTGCTCATGATATATTTATGTGCACTCCTATTATGATGTAAATAGACCACCTGTATGATATCATTTCACCCAAAAAATCCTTAAACTTAATGCATTTCATTAACACAATGTAGTATAACAAAAACTCTTCCTACAAATCATATTCAATGGGGTGGTTGAACATGAAATATATGGGTTGGTTGAATATCATGAAGCTTTTACAAAAAACATATAGGATGTGGTAAGGATATTGATTGTTGATTATGAGGTGTGCCATAGAGGATAACACATATTATTTTAGTTTGATTAGATTAGAGGGCCAAAACCGTTTATGAAAACTCAAAAAAAACCCTTCGTAAAAACCCAGACACCATCGACAAAAGCTACTAAACATAATGTCAACATTCTAATAGTTAAAATAGAATATGATTTTTCTTTATCTCTTATGAGAAAAATCTAGAGATTTTACCCCACTATATAGGCTCTGAAAAATAATTGCTTTATATATAATCAATAATAAATCAATTAGTGGTAATACACAAAATGTACTTTCTAAAGTGAGGATATGATCCTCCTTATTGAAAATAAATTATTGGTGCATGCCCATCAAGGGCAATTGTCAGAATAATTAACCATTATGAAATGGGTCTTCGGATGGGCATCCCCTAGTGAAGATAGTTTGGAAATTACAAGATACTATAATGATACAACTCAAAATAAAGACAAATTTTATTTACCTATGTTTTTATCAAGAAAACCAATCTATGCATGGATGTATCCCATAATTAGTCCATACCCATAGTATTATTGCATTGCCTATCACTGTAGTAAATTGGTGTATTTAAAGGCATGTATGCCTATTACAGATGTATGGTTGTACAACATCTTTTGATAGATGTCTAAACGCATGTATACATGTGTATACATGGTTTTACTTGGAGTAATTATCTGTTAAGAAAAAATCTATATATGTGAGGTGAAGACTCTACTTCTACAGTCGCATTTGTCAACAATGGCAAAGCCACGACTTGAATTGGGAGATATAGACACTAATAATATAGAATGAACATTGATGGGAAAAACTAGAAAACAGTATGGAGGAAATCCCATTCATCTTCATTCTCAAGTTCTGCAAATGTTTCAATTTTTTAATGCAAGGCTTTCCAAGCACCGGGTTACAGATACACTACCATTGGAGCTTGAGGTAACGACCTAATGGAGCTTTAAATTTTTTTTGAAATGTATCTTATTTCTATTGGCAGTGCGTTATGCTATTTAATAATTTTAATTTCCAAGAAAGGAGTGAAGAAAATTAACACAACAAAAATCCAATTCTCTCATGAAGACCACTGTATATGTGGGTATTAAAATTTTATTTTGTATGATTGGTATCACGTAATCGGTGAAACAAATTCAAAATAATAACAGTATCAACAAGGCTCACATACCTCTAGCTTGTGCTTTCGGGACCAATTCTTCTGCTTACCAGCGTACCATTTGAAATAAAAAATCCCAAATTTATGTTTTTTTTAATTGAAGCTTTGAAATTTCATATGAATTATGAAATTTGAAAGCAAAGAATATGCTTTTTCTGTAGAAATGTAAAACACCACACACAGTCAAGTCCAAACTCTTATTTTTGCTAATTATTTTTGTCTACATATTCATAGTTATATATACTCTTTGTTGCTAGGACACTATAATTGACCTACAATTTACAAGTTCGTTCCACAAACACATATGTAATAGTATGCCTCTTAAGCCTAGATTGACTACCGTCCTTAAGTCGATGGGAGAAATAACAATTTTTCCTCTGACCTGCCCAGTTTCCTGGTGTTTGAATGCTTCCACAACCTCAGAAAATGTGAAAACCCATACACAACTGACAAAAATACTTAACATCCACGTGTCCGCATTTGAATTGTTTTAAACAGTATGTTCCTTTCTTCTCTTGTGAGACGAATCTTGGGGCCTTGCCCCACTGTATCAGTGTCTAGGTTAATTAATAATGTGATGTAAAGTAACGCAAAATAATATATCCCGTCGCATTGCTATATCTTCACACCTAGAATTTCTGTGTTTTTTGGCATCACAATTTGCATTGGAAATCTGTCTCTCTCTTGCATCACACTTTGGTTGGCAAGCAAGATGTGTGGAGGTAACTAATATTTTTGAGCATCTGGATTTTTTTTTTTGGAAAACGTAAGTTTTTTATTTTGTTTTTCTAATTTCACATGTCTTTCTACTATTATCTTGTATTATGTTATGTTGTGAGTTAACTGGAACTGTTTTAATGACATTAGACTCAGTAAATTTATTTTTTAACTTTATTTGATATGAAGTCCTTAATGATAAACATGCTTGAGCAGTTGGGTGCCATAGATTTGCAGTAACATTTATCTTCTCAGAGCCTGAGATTGATATATTTTGATCAATTGGGTATCAAATAATTACATTATTTATAGTTAACATCAGATTTATTTTTCAGTTATGAATTCTTTATCTGTTATTTGCACAACGATCTATTAGCTCTTTCAACATTTTATAAAAACAGACTTTATCATCACTGCTGTATTTTTCCCGACCATTATTTATTTTAGTATTAGCTCTCTATAGAAATATCTTCGAATCCAAAATCACTCCAAAAGTTAATGCTTAATTTAAAAATAAATAAATTAGGACTACATATTAATTTTATTCACGGACATGGTTTTTGTAAGTGTTTTCTCAGTTGTGACTTATCCACAACCAGCTTTCACCTAAAAGAAAATTCCTAGTTAAGTTTGCCCCCTTAATGCAAGCATTGAGCGAATCACGTCAAATTTCAAAATTATAATTAGAAGGAAGTCAGGATCTTCGACTTCATATTTATGTCCACTGTGAGCATTTTATTTGTCACAATTTAACTGAGCATCTATATAGTAAACTACTTACAAATATACAAAGAATATGTGTACTGCGAGCATTTTATTTGTCACAATACTATTCCTTAGAAATATCAAAGAAAATGTGTGTAGACAAATTAGAGTTGAATAGCTAGTTGTTTTTTCCCAAATAACACGTCTCTGACATAATCAATTTATTATTAATGTCCAATGGTGGTTATAGTACGTCAATAGCGATTACAGCAGGTTAATGTTGTAGCAAGAAAAATAAACATGTAAGAAAAAATTGAGGTAAAATAGGAAACATAAAATTTAAGTTCGTGAAAAAATTCTTTTAATCATTTATAGTTATTGAGTAGAATCAATGGCATTAATCAATTTTTAAATTTAAGTTTGTAGAAATAAATTTAAAATTCATTTTTATTTTTGATGGTTTTTTATTATTTTAAATTTAATTAGGTTATAATAGTTATGTTTAATTGTATTATATTTTAATTATTATAATTAAATTATGAAATTGTAATTAAATTATCATCTTCCTAAAATATTTATTGTCAAATATAAAGACCTAATAATATAGAAAATGTTCTATTCCTAAATAAATTTAATATAATAGAAATCCCTTTGTCCTTAATGTTAATGATAAACCTAAAACTTTGTCAATGTAAAAAATATATATATTAATAAAAATTTGTCAATGTAATGATAGTTTTAGAGGTTAAAAAAAGAGAAATATTTTAAACATGTTTATGAACCTTTTAATTTAAATGCAAGGCCACCTACCAAACTATGCGTTAGTGATATGCCTACATTTGTGTTGTACTGTCCACCATACAACCCTTATAATGCTTATAGAAAGACACCTTAATTACATTGTTTGATGTTATATCCTCCAACAAGAGACATTTGTATTTTTATTTGATTCAAAATATTTTTAAATTATATTGAAAATTAAATAAGATATGGAAGTTATTCATATAAAAAAGTGAGTGGAAGAAGTAAACTCCTAATTTCATATAAGCATGGGCTAAAAACATATATTGGAATTTTAAAAAAAAATAAATATAAAAATTGATGAAAAAGGGCGCTGTAGAACATATCCACATATCCTAAATCTCATTAAATATTGGGATAAAAAATAAATGGTGGAGGAGGAGGTAGTGGATTGATGGTCTTATCACTCCAAACACCTTAACCTCTAATAACCAAAGGATTGTAGAATCAAATACAACATTTCAATTATCTTCTTATTTTTCATTAATATTTATCTCCTTAAATATATGTATCTTAGTAGGAGAAATAATAAAAGTCAAATTAGAGATCTTCCCTTGGAATGGTGTAGACCACTCAAAATGACAAACACCACCACCATTAACATTCCCACTACCACCACAACTTCTACGATCCCAACTACACTACCGCTAACACTTCCATAACTACAACTTTAAGGAAGGAAGTTGTATTTTTGTTAGAGTTGTTAAGTTTAATAAATATTACAAATTGTTATTACAATCCCTAATAAACATATTAAATATCAAAACTCTATAAGATATTTTAGCTAGTTGATACTAGAACGTATTCCTTAGTTTCATTTTTATATAATAAAATAGTGGGGATGTAATTGTTTTTAAATGAGGTGTAATGAGTGGAGAGGTATTTTATTAGTTTTTCATTCTTCTTTGTAAAAACATTTTTCTAAATCCCTTGATGCTTAACACAAACTTCATATCGCATAAATTCACTTTTCAAAAGTTAAAATTTAATTGGCCTTGGTTTTGAAACTTCATCTAGCATATGATTATGTACTATTGGGCCTTCCTCTAACTCAAATAAAATTTTATCGATGTATTTCTTCTATGGGTGGTTCTTCAACCTTTTTTCTTCTTTTAGTTATACTTCATAGATGTACCAATTGAATCATTTCAAGATATTCTTAAGCGCGTGTACCTCTAAGCTCTCACTTTTGACCATCATCAACCATGAGAACATCATAATTCCTATCAATATATGCATCACCTTCAACAATTTTCCCTTCCTTTTTTCTTTATTATCCTTAATTTTTATTTTAATTTAAATCTCATCATCAAACTTAATGTCCTATTGTATTTCCTCAACTACAAAGTTATCTATTGATTTATCTCATTCATTATCTTCTTCATCGTACATTCCAACATTAAAATATGAAGTGCATAAATAAAAAATTATGATTATAATAGAATATATAAAAATAAAATTATTGTAATTAAAACATACAAAATCATTAGTTGAAATAAATCTAAATAAAACAACAAATATGCTTTATTATTATTATTATTATTATTATTATTATTATTATTATTATTATTATTATTATTATTATTATTATTATTATTATTATTATTATTATTATTAAAAAAAACAACTTATTATGTCCAATGAACAATAATTTTATTTATGTCATTGACTAGAATATATACATTATCTTATAACTTTATATAGTCTAGAAAGTTTAGTCAATTATAAGTAATTGGAAGCTTTCATATTCTCTAACAATTTTAAGTTCCATTGGCTAGAAATATTTTTATCATATAGAAATTTGTATACTCATCTTATATTATCTAATTTTTTATTACTTTCTATAAAAATCTATTTATTATTACTTTTCCTGACATATCCCCCATAAAACTAAGTAAAAGGAATCTACAAGAAAACAATGGAGAGGAAGACATCATGCTTGACCCGCTTCATTTCCATATCCATAATCCTAAGCATTCCTCATAATTTCATGATTTTAGATTCTATGATACTCTCCTTACTAGGACAAAATTGTATATCAAAAAATTTATCTTGAACAAGATCTCAAATGTAATGATCATCAATATTTATATACTTTGTTTTGGGATAGAAAAGATGATTATTTGTAATCAGTATGTAAATTTTATTGTCATAAAATATAGTATTAGTAGAACATTATTCAAGACCAAGATCAGGTAAAAACATTAAATTGAAACTTCACATGAAAATGTAGATGTAATTAGTTTATTTTTACTGGTCCATGTAATATGCTTTAATCGAAGCTAAAAATATATATCCATTAATTGATCTTATTTCATCTATATCATTGCCCCAATTTGAAACTGTAAAACCTTTAATAAAATTGATATTTGATTAGATAAAAGACATTACATTGAATTATAAAGAAACTATAGCATAATTATTTTCTAGCTTGCCCATTACTTTATCTTGGTTCTTTAATGTGTGTGTTTGTGTGTGGGGTCTAGTATTTGTCAAATATACTAAGCTACCATCAAGTTACCTATATGGTGTGGAATCCACTTTTTTTTGAAAAAATATTTTTAAGCTTTATTATAGATTGAAATGTAGTATTTGTCTTGAAATCAAGCATTCTAAACTTTTCTAAGAGATCCAATGTATATTTTAATTGTGATATGAATAGCCCATCTTGTATTAAAAAAATTTACCAGCATATAAAATGATTTAGTTTCCATAAGTCACTCGTGTTGAACGTCATTTTAAAGCAAAATTTTAAATCATTGATTAGTCCAATGTTTAGTCTAACAATAATTAAATTATCCACATAAATTGTTACCAAAATAATTTTATATCTAACTTTATTCACATAAAAATTTAGATCTGATTTAGACATTTGAAAAGCATGTCAATAAAATACATATTTATATTTTCATTCTATTCTCTTAGTCTATGCTTAAGACAATATAGTGACTTATTCAATCTAGAAAAACGTTATGATAGTTTTGATTGATAAAACCAAGTGGTTGATCTGTGTATATTTATTCACTAAGATATCCTTTTAAGAATGGATTTTTAACATACATTTCATGAAGATGCTACCTAAGAGTAAGATCCAAATAAATAATGATTATAAACATGTTCATTTTAATAATTTGAAAAAATGATTCTTCATAATGAATTCCCTCTTTTTAATTGAATCCCTTAACAACCAATTTAGCTTTAAATTTTTATATAACAAAATCTCATTTTAAATTTATTTATTGTGAGGTAAATGATTTTCCAAATTTAATTCTTCATAAATGCAAAATATTATTCTTTCATGGCTTACTCCAAGTATTTCTCCTCTCTAGATTGATAATATGAAAATAGATGATTGATTTACAATAATTATGCTTATTGTTTTGATAAGTGAATAAAATTCTTCATCACTTTATATAAAATAAGGTTCAAGAAAAGCATTAGATTCTTTATCTTCAACATTATTATCATTTTTTTCCAAACCTATAATGGTGTTTGGTTAATCATATTCATTAAGACTTCCTTTCCTTTGAAAAAATATATTTTTATGTTGTTGTAGAGTGAGAGGGAAAGGCTACAAGTTTTGAGTGTTCATCAAATATTATATATCTATTGAAAAATATATTATTTGTTTTGAAATTGTATAACTTATAATCCTTTTATTCTTTATTATACAATAAAATAATCATTTATGGCTCTTAGGCTTAACTTATTTCCTCTTGTCATTAAATAAGTTTGCACAAGGAATGCATCCAAATATTTTCAAATACTCGGCATGTGGTTTCATTCCACTCAAAAATTATTTACACATAGAATTCATAAGAGATTTAGTAGATATTCTATTAACAATAAATGCAACATATTAAAAAATTAAATTCCATATGTTTTCTTTTGAAACACTTACAATTCAACATAAAATGAGTGATCTATAGAAGAAATTTGTATTCATCCACTCAACCTATCCATTTCTAAGGGGTATATGGAATATTATTTTAACATTGATACCATGTATTTTTAAAAATGATTAAAATTAACTAGTGTAATATTGCCCTTTGTTATTCATATTTAAGATTTTTTTTTGAAACTCTAGATTTTAAATAATAACTTTAACCTTTGAAAAAAATTAATATTTAAATTTTTATTTTTAGAAAATAAAATCATAATATTATATTATAATCATCAGTAAAGGTGATGAGATATTTGGCATAAGAAATTGAAATAAAAACTAGTCCACATAAATCACTCTGAATCAGCTCAAGTGGATGATTGCCTCCTCATTTTTTGATTGAATCAAAATGATCTTGATGTTTTTAAAATAAAACATATCCTTCACACATAATCATCAAAATTTAAAATCCTTATTAATCATCTAGCCATATTAATTCTAAACATGTCTTGTATTTTTATATTTTATATGCCCAAGTATAACATGACAAACTTTTGACATGTAATCAGCTTGATAAATAAAATAATGATATAAAATATATTATCATAAATAAAACCCAAAAAATTGAAGATAATATTACTATGATCAATTATACAAACAAAAAATTATATTCATTGGCTTTCTTCTTTCTTTAACCACAACCTAATCGGAAGCAACAACAAACTCATAATTGCCTTCAATATTTTTTTAGATTTAAATAACATTTACTCCTAATAATTAAACCATTATATTTAAATTCCTCATTTCCTCATTAATTATGCCAGTTCTTAAAGGAATAAGTTTCATGTTATTTCCAATAGTAATTTTTTTTATATGAATTCTTTCACTCATAAAAAGAAATGAATAATGATCTATTCCTAGTCATATGAAATGGTTATCTTGAGTTTGATAACCATTCCTTATAAAATTTTGAACCAAAGTAAGCTCCATTTAAAATGGATTCAATTTTATGTTCAAATATTACCTTAGAATAACCTAAAGTTGATTTCATGGAAGAGATGGCCAAAAAGGTATGTTTTTAATTGTAACCTTCCTTTCTATTTTCTTATTGTGTTTTAGGCATTTATCATTACTCTTATATAAAAAAATTATCCATTTCATTTTTGACTTCACAACACTAGAAAATAATGGATTTTATTTATTCTTGCTTTATTACATCAGTAGTTTTAAAACTTGTTTTAGGAGCATCATCATTATTTTTTATTCCAAATTTTTATTATACATCATCATCATCATCATCATCATCATCATCATCATCATCGTCATCATCATCATCATCATCATCATCATCATCATCATCATCATCAGCACCACCACCACCACCACCACCACCACCACTACCACCACCACCACTAACACTACTACCATCACCATCACCATCACCACCACCACCATCACCATCACCATCACCATCACCATCACCATCACCATCACCATCACCATCACCATCATCACATATGGTATCTATATATTTATATTAATAATAATATATTAATTATAATTTATTCACATAATGAAACTTACTATGAGCTATATATGCATATTAAGGGTAATGTTATATTTAAAAATTATTTAAAAAATCATGAGAAGTAGGTTCAACCATAAAATTTAAGATGACATAAATGGTTGGAAAACAAAATAACAAAAAGATTATGAAAATAAACAACATACATGACAAGGAGTTAAAAAGCTACATGAGAGAAAGGAGTAACTCAGTGAAGAAACAAAGAATAAAATCAAATTTCACATCTATTTGATGTAATTCTCAATAAACAATAGTTTTTTAATTGATTAAAATCCCAATATATTAATTTTTACCTCTATTTATAACATTTATATGTAATCTACTCATTTTGTGTAAAATATTTCACCATAAGGTGTGTTTTACATCTCTTAGTTAGTCCACTAGATGAATATTTTAGCTTATAGAACTATTTGCATTTGATCATATTTTCACCTTAGGAAAAGGGAGTATCTCACATGTATTATTATTATTTAGTAGATATTTTTAATTTTCATTCATTTCCTCTTCAAATTCACATTTTTTTTCTAGCGGCTTCATATTTTTATATTGTCTAGATAGTGTCTAAAATCATGTTGGCTATCATAAGACACACACCCACAATGTATTCAATAATATAAATGAATTCAATATTTAAATAAAATACGTACATATATTTACCATAGGAATAAGGAATACATCTTTGTATTAAAAGGCACTAGCCTAAATTTCAATAATAACAATAACTCTCTTCAATTGTGAATTGTGTCAATCACTTGTTGTCTATACTCTTATATAGATAATAAAGAAGATACATATACGGTTTAGAGAGTAGTGAACTCTTATAATATTAGTAATATAATAATTTAGTATTAATAGAGGAAATAAATCAAGTCAATAACTTAATTTTCTCCTTTAATAATAGATTGTGGGTAACTGTGCACCAAAAATTAATTACACAATGAATATTACAAGTGCATCATAAGACATATAATAGTGTATAAGTAAAAAAAAATAGCATCCCAATTTAATATGAAATTTGATGAAGGTAAGGAATGAATAATCATTAAATTATGATCTATTGAAGACACATTCCCTCACTTAAAACATTTCCTAAACTAAACAAATTGAGCCTCAAATAAGGGGTTTGTGAATATGTCTATAACCTAACATTTTTTTAGAAAAACTTCAGGTTAACAAAACTATCCTATATTTATTTATAAATATAATGTATATGGATATTAATTTTTATTATCCATTCGTGCCTCAATTGGTTTTGAAAAATGTGGACATCACTATGGTTATCACACTAAAGCCGAGTGTGTTTGTTCTATGGAAATAAAAAATAAAAAATCAAGGATCAAATCTAAACTGACTCATGGCCAACAAAGATGTCTCTACTATATCCAACTTCAATAGTATAAAAATAATTAATAGTCTTTTTTTTTATAAAACTAAGTCACGATACATAGCTCAATATGATATATGTATCCCATAGTTAATTTATAATTGTCTCGATCTCTTATCCAATCACTATCTATATAAATGAAAATTATTGTGTTCTAATTAAAAGTGTAATTAGAAATTGAGGATTTTATGCCTAATGTGTATTCAATCCCATATCTATTATTAACACAAAGATACTTTAAAATGTGATAAATTTAAGATTTCCATGGGATTTCATGGGGGTACTAATAGTAGTGTGATACCAAGTTAATAAAAAATGAAATATCAAGATGAGTATGAATGAAATATAGAATAATTCCTGCTAATTTCATGTACAATGTATAATCAACTAAAGTATAAGAACACTTTCAGAAAGATTGGCAAAAAATTGCTAATGATTTATTATGGATTTTTAATCTTTAATGTTGACGTGGTTTAGTTTGTTTTGAGAATACTTGGATTGATTAAAAAAGGATTCCTTTATTATAATGTGAAATATTAAAATCAAGGAAAAATTTAACAAACACAAGTTAGTCATCTCAAAATTATTCACTATCAAAGCTTCGAATCATGAATATGTTTGGTCAAACTCCCTATGATGATTAAGTCATTGACATAGAGGACCACGATTGGGATTTTACCATATATATTATTGGTATAAATTATTGGGTTATATAGACTCCATGTAAAGCTAGAGTTTATTAATAACATGTTGATATTTTCATACCAAGTTTGAGAAGCCTATTTCAGATTGTATAGTGACTTTTTCAATTTATATGTATAAAGCTATAGTTATCATTGCTTACAAACCTTAGAGGATAGTATATTTACATTTAATATTGTTAGTCTCTATAAAAGGACTTTTAAAGTCCATAGAATGGAATTTAGATCCCTATTCTAAAGCTAAGGAAATTACTAACCTAATGGAATTCATCTTGGCAAATGGAACAAAGGTTCAAAATGAAATCTATAACTATTTTTTTTTGGAACCAAGAATCCATAAATATTAATAAATAAAAAACCAATGATGGATAATAAAAATGAAAACTAAAATTTGTTTTTAAAAAAAAAAACCATGAATCCATAAATAATGGTAAATTTATAGCCCATAATAGTTAATCAAAATGAAATAAACAGATGAAACAAAATCATTTCCTCAACATGGACTATACACTTAGTTATTTATTTTAATGAAATTACAAACATAAAACCCTCATCTCAAAAGTTATTTACCTTCTAGATTTATAAACATATAGACCAAAGCACAAGAATAAAACCACAGTCATTTACATATTTATATATAAATAATAAACAATCTAAAACTTTAAGGCCACATCTCACATGGAAAACTCACACATTGCACTTAGTCAAGGGAGTATCCTACCATGTTTGGTTTGAATGTGTTGTTTATTAACATAATTAGTGAGATAAACCCTAATTTTAAATAAATATAATTATCTATTATGGTTTCTATCTTTATCATACTTTATGGATTCTTGGTATAAAAAAAGTTACAAATTTCAATTTTATTATCTCTTACGCGCTGTGTGTTTATCATTATTAATGAATTCTTGGTTTCAAAAACATCAAAAAACTATATATTTAATTTTGAATGTCCATTATGGATTGTGTATTTATCATTATTGATGGTTTCTTGGTTTAAAAAAATTATCTAGTGCTAACTTTCATTTTGATTAGATATTATGGGTTGTTTGTTTATCATTGTGCATGGATTTTTGGTTTATAAAAAAAGGTACCATATTTTACTTATCTATTGAATTAATTTTGTTGGTTTTGAACTAAATAAATATGGGAAAAAAATTTAATACTTGGTTTCTTACCATCTTGTACACATTAGTTTGTATTTGTTATGTTTAATGTGAGCAAAGTTGACTTTGGAAAAGAAATCATTTTCTTGGTTTCCTTAAAATATGAAATAAGTCGATTTGATTATTTATTTTTATTGTGTGAAAAGTTCACTTTGAAGGAATATGGTGACTTATTGATTTCTTTTTCAATCTATTGCACATATTTCATCAATATTATTGGTTGTGTGCTATGAAGGTTGGGAAAGTAAAATCCTGATTTTTTAGATACAATTTTGATTTTATTAAATTTTGATTCATTATAAATTTAAAATTATATTTTTTTAGGAGTTATAATGCATTGACAATTTTTAAATTTTCAATTACCATTAGTGATTAAGTAGTTATGATCAAAGATATGTTTTTGACTTGAAATGATATGTTTATAATATGAGGTTATGAACAATTGATTGCTTATTGCCTTTGCAAAAATTGAAGATTTTATTATGGATATTTCAATTCATTAAATGAAATTCTAGAGGATTATATGTAATTTTTAGCATTATCTTGTGAAATACATTGGCTATAGTAGTCATTTTTGAATTAGATGTTGATGTTTCATTTATCCTAGTTTAGTTTCTCATTAAAAGTCATTAAGATTAAATATAATTATTTAATTATGTGAATTGAGACTTTATCACTAACTATTATTATTTGGTGTGAAAAATATTAAAATTGATGTGTATTAGCATGCCTATAAGAAGTTTATTTAATTCAATCTTTTATTAATCATGGTTAGAATGGCAAAAAACATTAAGGAAGATGTGTTGATTTGATATTTAGTATATACCTATTGTATACTATGCTTG
Source organism: Torreya grandis (assembly GCA_037957365.1). Taxonomy (NCBI): domain Eukaryota; kingdom Viridiplantae; phylum Streptophyta; class Pinopsida; order Cupressales; family Taxaceae; genus Torreya; species Torreya grandis. The sequence continues at coordinate 178,737 of JARHVA010005079.1, forward strand.
AAATCATGAATGTCATGATTTGCATGAAATTTGGTCCATTAATATTATCATAGTATATTTTTATTCCTTTTTGATGACTTTTTCATTTCCTATATGACTTGAAAAAGCTTACTTAAGTGTAATTTAAAATAAGTAGAATTTATTAAATTGTTATCCATTTGATTTTAATTTTATCATTTCATTATGTTTTCTTTAATGGGTATTTTATCATGATTATTTATTTGATTTATGGATAATGGCTAATAATATTTATATCATGAAATATTTATCCCATGTTTTAATACAGGTCTTAATGGCTGATTTGTCCAATCATATGCATATATGGAATATAGTTATGGCATGTGAAATGTCCAAATGGAAAATAATGTTTGATCTATTTATTTTATGTTATCTCAATATTTATGTTAAGTAATTTAAATTATGATATATGGATACTTAAATCCTTTAATTATTGAATTGAAGTATTATTGCAATCAATGCAACTATTCTATTGATATGTTTATTGAAAACTATTTTGTTTTTTAAATTCATATAAATTTTTTGTCTAGATGGTTTATATGTTAGGATATGAGATTTAGACCTATTTATTTCAAATCTCTTCATCCAACCAAGTGTGATGAAAGTGTATAAAGTGATTATGCAAACATTAATTAATGGGACGTAGAAATAATATTTGACAAAAATAAGGGAAAATTAAATTTTTTAATATATGGATGGTCAAAAAATGATCCCTTAAATATTATAACATTTAAGATATGTATCATCCAATTTACCCTACAATCACTAGAAATTAAGTAGTTGTGATGTAAATGAGAATATTGATGAATATATTGTATTGAATAACTTAAAAAAATAAAACATGTGCTTGATGATTTTAATTTATGAATACCTATTAAACAAATAGAGATAAAAGTATAAAACACCAAATTTTAAACATAATTATTGTACCTAAATTATACATAATATTTTATTTATAAAAAAGGCTAAAAACCCCTGTTACAAGATAAATTTCTTGATAAGTTGTCTAGATTTAAGTGTAAATTTTAAAAAAATTAAATAAATTTACTTAAAAACTCATTAATATATACTTAAATTAATAAAAATAAACTCTAATATAACTAAATGTATACTAAATCAAAGACTATATAAAATAAGGTTGACTCACATTCAAGACAAGGTCAATATCCAATAAGCCTTGCTCAAAAAGTCACTGAATCATGCAACCCACCTAGCTACAAAATCACAAATTACATATAAAATAGTA
>JARHVA010005079.1:185000-195000 GCA_037957365.1 Torreya grandis
CATTATACTTATACAATAAATAAAAATGTGCCTTGGTGGAGCCCATAAGTCATTAGTAAAATAAATACCAAAAAACCTTATTGCATCATTATTTGGCTTCAAATGGTTTTTTGTTAGATACTAGCCTTCTAAAAAAAAGGTTTAACTATCATTCTTACTACTCCCAACCCTCACATTGGGCAATCATTAATCAATGAATTAGGATACCCAAATGTCTATTTTGATCAATTGAATGTACAGAGTGATTAGAATGTCTCTGAGTTGGCTGATTGGGTGTGCCATAATTTTAATGGCATAGATATTCAGGTCTACATTATAAATGATGTAAGATTGCCATGTACTAAAGTAGATCTACATTGCAAATTACCAAACCGTGTTTACTTGGATACTGATTGATTATTATAAAAATGATGATGTAGTAATGGAGGGAAGATTCATGTTATAATAATGAAATAAAGAATCTTTCATGCAATAATTTTCATCTAATAAGTGCACCATACAAATAAAAGTAATATAAAAAAATTATTCATTGTGTAATGCAAGGTCTTTTACCAGCCACCATTCAAGTCAGCAATATTCAACTAGACACATATATTTCCAACATTCTCTCTCCTCCATGTCTTCAATTTTCCATGTTATGTATCTAATACTACTATTGGCATCAAGACCAATGGAAAAAATTAGAAAATGATGTCATGAAGACAAAATTTTACACCAATAATCATTGTATTATTTCTAGATAGATATTTATAAAGAGTGTGAAAGCCTATAAAACTTTCAAAAGAGGTTATGTGAGAATACCAAGTTTCCCATGAAACCAACCAACTAAAAGAATAAGTAAATAAATAACCTAAACATAACCATAGATCATAAATGACCTAACATGATCAAAGCTAAAAAAAATTTACCAATTAATTCTTATCTAAATTTGTATAACATTTTATAAAATATGCCAACAAGAATTGTACCAAAAATGTATCAAAAATATCTTTTGATAGTCTACGAAAGAGTTCCTCTTGGTTATTGCATGAATCTATACACTAAATTGACTACAAAATAGATATATGGTCTAGTATGTGTCAAATATACTAAGCTACCAATACATTTCCTATATTATTTGGCATCCACCTTTTTATAGAAAAATATTAGTAATCTTAATGACATATTGAAATGGATTAGAATTGGGTTTTCAATCAAGATTTTTAAACTTTTCTAGGAGATCCAATGCATATTCTGATTGTAAGATTAATATCCCATCGTATAGTCTTCAAACTTACAATCCTAGATAGTAATTTATTAAGCCTAATTCATGCATGTTGAATGTCCATTGAAGTTCATATTTTTAATCATTGATTAAATTAGTGTTTTTTCCATCAATAATTAAATAGTCAACATAAATAATTTTATTTTGATCTTTATTGACATAGAAATTTGGATCGATTTACACATTTAAAAAATGTGGTTTTGAAAACTCTTGTCAATCTTTTCATTCCATGTTCTTGGTTATTGCTTAAGACAAAAGAGTGACTTATTCAATCTGTAAACAAAGTTAAGATATTTTGGATTCATAAATTTAGGTGGTTGATCTATGCATTTTATATTATGGTATGGAACTATCATTATAATGACCTATATCACTATACGCTATATATATATATATATATATATATATATATATATAGAGCGTATAGTGATATAGGTCATTATAATGATTATATATATATATATATATATATCTTAAAATATGATATATATCCTTCAATAACCATTACAAACCTTCCATTATTTTTTACCCTATCAAACACTATTTTTCACATATAAGGACACTAGCATCAATGCTAATTTCTAGATTCCTTATCTAGTGTTCAAACCTATAACATCATCTGAATTGTGTATATATAAAAACATATGGGTCTGCTTATTTGTCTTATCTATCCCTTTCATGAGATATTTTAAATTTTTTTTGGTATAAATACAAATAAAGGCCTACTCAATATTCATGTAGTAAATACCAAGCAAGCACCTATTCAAACTGATTCAATCAATTTCAAATCAAAGTTATCCTACCTTATTTTTATCTATTTTATATCAATCATAAGAGTAATCATATTATAGGTATGAATCATTCAAAGAACAACCCATGAGAAATATTTTTCAAGTTATAACTTAGACTATTCCATTCCCTTCCCTATAACATATTGTACCCTTGTGAACAAACAAAGCCACACTTAGGGAAGGACCACATATGTCTAAGGCCCTACTTAGAGTATTGTCTCTATAGGAAGTGCTCATTGACAAATGGTTATTTAAGATCAACTTGACTCATTGATCCCACCAAATAATTTTTTGTAAGGTGACATGACTTAATGTGAAGAACAAGGGTTTGAACTAGATACAATCATATATAGAATATGTGTGTAATATAGATACATCAACATAAAGTTGACATAAAACTTTAATAGGTCCAAGTAGCCAATTTTAAATACAATCAATATTCCATATAGGATATAAGTGTCGAGCCATAAGTAGAAGAGTAAATTCTAGTGCTCATAGGTTTTAAATAATGTCAAAGCCTCCAGAAATAGTATTTCAAGAAAATAATGATGGGATCCTACGCATAAATATACATATTACTACATATGTACATATCAGATCTTCCTGCATATTTGAAATATTGCTAACGATCATATTTTCTTTCTGTTTTAATATCATAACATCAATTTACATTGTACTTTTTAATTTTGTTAATTTTTTAGACTGGATATATTTTCTCTAAATTAATTTAAATGTAAGAATTTATAATAGTTGAATTTATCCATATTATTAAGCTATTAGAAACTCTTAACCTTTATCCATATAAATAATAATTGAAAAAAGTGTTAAACATTTCGGGAATTTAACCTTTGTGTCTTCTTAGGGAAACCTTAGCCTACCTTTAGGTTTTTTTATTTCTAATTTCTTAACTACAAAAATATAGAAAAAAATATATTTTCATTTATTACAAAGGAATCAATCATGATTGGTATGGATATATCTAGTACTTACATTATTATACTATATATAATAGTAGTCATTAAATATTGCATTTCATACATGGTTAAATTAGTCAAAACAATAACCAAATGGATTTAAAAACATTATAAACTTTAAATAAATGTATTCCTTCATACCCCTTCTTATAATGTTTATAATAATCTCCTACTTATCACCACTATGTGACAAATGGATTCCATGAAACACATTTTATCCATACAATATTATAAACCACTCTAATGATGTTATTAATATAACTTAACTCTTAGATTTATTAGATAAGTGTTCCCATTACAAATATATTATTTTGGATGAATTATATTTGACCATCCTACTAATAAATGTGGATCCACCATTTGTGATCTCTGTGATAAACTCCATCAAATGGAGTAAACATAACATATCCATTGAAAATAAGGACTTGCCACCTCAACATATTATTAATTTTATTTACTATTATACATTAAAGTATGTGTTTGAAATAAAGTGGTTAAGAGATTACTTGTGGACAATGATTCATGACTCAAAATTTTCAACATATCATTCCTTTCCTTGGCATTAGGGCCAAAGACCCATAATCATCAAGTATGAGTGTCAAGGATTTGATGATATTTCATGTAAGGTTTTGGGATAATTAACACTACATCTTAATGTGGGACCCCATACATTACCTAATTTATGACAAGTTATGTCAAATGTTTTTGATTATAATATACTTTTGGGATGTCTTTGGATACATTAAATATACACAGTTCCATCTACTTTTCACACACACTTAAAATTTAGTCATAGAAGATTTACTTATACATGCCTAGTCGATATTGGTCCCATAAAACATTTTACAATGATGTAATAAATGAATATTTCTACACATGAATGCTATATTTATGATTTTCTATCTCAGTAATTAGATACAAAGGATAGGGATTAGGGAAAAATGGTATAACATAGCCTATTTTACCTTCAAACAATACAAGCTGGTAATGCTTAAAGTTTTTAACAAAATCAACTGATAACAAATAAAGAATCCACATCCAACATTATTTCATAAGAAGCAAATAATAATTCATGCAAGTACTTACTCTTACTATTTATATACAATTTTTAAAACCTCATTTGATTGATGAGAATGATTTGGCATAAATTTGGACATTGGATGAGTTCTCAAATGATGAGTCATTCCTAGAGTACATAGGGGCATACAAGGATCTCCTTTCATTCCACCATAAGAGCATGTTTCCTAATGCCACTTCTACTCATGCTTACTTTGGGGAGATGGATAAGCATGATGTAGATAACATAGTTACTAATACACTATAAATCACATAATGATCCATTCTATTTAATGAAGAGATAACCCAATATAACTATGGAAAAAACATAAATCTGTGACTAGTATTACAAGCTATAGTGAATCGTGAAGATGAAGGAAAAATATATAGATAGGTTCTTCATGACTATCTATTATTATTTTCTTGGGATTAATAATACAAGCATGTAATTTAGCCATTTTTGGAAATGTACAATCTATTACTATATCCATATAAAAAACCAATCAAATAAAATATTTTAAAAATATGTCCCAAGGTAGCATTACTTGTAAAAGATGAAATTAAAAAAAAAATAGATGCAGGTTTCATAAGAGCCATTGAAAATTTTATTGGGTTTACAAAATTTCACCTGTAACTAAACCTAATAGAGAAATTTGATTTTGTAAAGGTTATCTTTAACTAAATACATATTATCTGAAAGATGATTTTCAATTACTTGACATTGACATGATTGTCAATTGTAAAACCATGTATGATACTTTTTCATTCATGAATGGTTTTTTTTTATATAGTCAAACAAAAATTAACCTAGATGATCAATAAAATACAACATTTACCATGCCATAGAGAATTTTCTACTATATTGTCATGCCTTTTGGACTAAAAATGCAGGGTCAACATATCAAATGGAAATTACACATATCTTACATTATTTCACTCATAAAACCACTGAATATTAAGTAGATGATTTAATAGAAAATTCAAACCTAAAAAATATTATGTTATAGATTTATGTTAAATAATTTAATGCTTAATAAAATTCAATGTGTAGTTAAATCCAAAAAAATATGTTTTTCAAGGCATTTTCTTGAAAACTTATTGGGTAAATTATCTACTTATGAGGTATTAAGTTTGATTCTAAAATGGTGATATTTATTGATGAGATGCTACCACCAATAAACTTAAAATAATTATGGTCCTTAAAAGATAGAATTTAAATAATTTTATTTTTATTGATCAACTAGTAGATAAAATAATACATTTTATGTGTTTGCTAAAAAGGTCATCAAATTTTTATGAGATTACTTTTTCAATAAAATTTTATTAATTTAAAGGATTATTTAACAAATCCATTAATGCTTATGTCTCCAATACTAGATAGACTATTACTCATTTATATTTTGCCAACCTAAGAAGCCTCAAGGTCTATAATAACACAATATGCTGATAATAATTGATAGCGAGCAATTGATATATAAGTTTTCAATTTCTCGATTATGAATAAAAATATAGTGTAATAGAAAATTATGTTTAGAATTAGTATTTTCCACAAAAAAATTATGAAATTACATAATTAATAATGAGTTTCATGTTAAAAATAAGGAATATCCCTCAAATTTTCTCATGAACAAAACCCTAATTATATGTTGAGTAGCTAAATGGCTGATGTAACTTATATAATATGATCTCATGTTTATATCTCATAAATAAGTAAAATGCCAAATATAGATAATAAACTAGCTAAAAATCCACTACCCAATCCTTTCCCAATTTCTAAGCCTTTCCATGATGAGTTAATGACATATATTATATCCCATAATCCATGTAAAATGTTCCTTGATAGATCTAAATGTATGATAGGTATGGGTGTAGGTCTCATATTTAACTGGCAAGGCTATGTCCCAATAATTATTATAATAGGGTTATTCTTGGCCTACAATGAAATAATAATGTATAAAACATGTTTAATTGTGTTTATAATGCTATAAATATAATAATTTAAACTGTGTTCCATCTCATGCATTATAACTAAGTGTCTTGACATGGTCATTTTTAATTTGGGGATTCAATTTGATTATAAAAATAAGTCCAGTATCTATGGATGGTCACAAATTCATAATGACATCGAAAAAATATTTTACCAAATGGATGGATGTAATTCATCTAAAATTTACCACAAGGGATGACTTATGTAGGTAGTTAATGAAAACATTATCCTTCATTTTATGACACCTTCAACTATAATTAATAATAATGGGTGGTCATTTAAAAATAAAATAATGAAATATTTTTTTCACAAAATAAAAAATCAAACACACTTTCTCTACATATTAGAATCCGTAGGGTAATGGTCAAGAAAAAGAAACAAATAAAATCAGTATCAAAATAATTTCAAAAATAGTAAAATGGTATATCATAAATTAGCATAAGAAGATTGCATATACCTTATGGGAATACTGCATTAGTATTTTCACACCTACACGGGACACACCTAATTCATAAATTAATGGCATAGAGGTAGTTTTTTCAATTTAACTTGAAATCCCATCCTTGTGTATTTTTATCTAAGATTTTATAAAAGATAATAAGTATCCAGATAACTGATTATGTTAGTTGGAAAAATCGAGTGCAATCCACACACAGGGTATTAATCATTTACGAGTCTAATAAAATTACATCAAATGATCATATAAAAAGAATCCAACCAAAATAAATTCTTATGAGTGACTTGGTACTATGTAAAAATCAAAGGAATACCAATTAAGAAAAACCCAAGAAAGTTAATTTCAACCCATATTGGTTCGGCCCAATCATAGTTACAAATAATTTGGGGAAAGGTGTGTACTGGTTGGCTATAATTAAAGGAAAACCTATCAACAAAAAATTAAAATAATGGATTTATGTAAAAGTTAAAATAAATATAAAATAAAAAATTCCTTAAAAAATTCCAAGAAAATAGAAAAAATTGAAAAGAAATATTCAACATACACATGTTTACTAGCTCCTTCGAATCTATATTTTTAAACTTATGTTATTGGATAACATATAATTTATTTTATATACACACTTATGCTTCATATGTATTTGTGTATCATACATGCATACATTAGATCCATGATACATGCACAAGATGTTTCACCTTTCCTCTCCCTATGTGACATTTTTTGTTGGGGGCATGTAAATTCTATTTGATCATGATTGATAAGGTTATATTCTTTTATGATAACTTTTACCTTATCATGTTGAGATTAAATAATAATGTTTACATGTCTATAATAATGTTTATATATTATACCATTTACTTGATATGTTCTTGTTGTCCCTTAACATATAAACCACATTTTAAAATTTGAATAGAGACCCACTATTGATTGGATAAACTTATTTAAGGTATTATGAACCTTAGAAGTCTATGAATTCCATTTTGATAGGAATAATTGTAATGATTATTTCTAAAGTCTAAAGTGCATTTCAAAGATACGAGAAGAAGAATCAAACTTGTGCGTAATCCATATTAATGATTTATGTTTCCACTTCAATTTTTATTTAATTCAAAAGCTTATGTACATGTCAGATTTTACATTTAATGTCTAACTAGGATAACATGTTGTGTTTTAGTCTATTATGTGCAAATTTTATATATTAAAGAAGCCATTCTATACTTAAGCGGGTTATTGAGACACCTATAGGCTCACCTTATTTTACTACATTGCATTATTTTTCTTACTTGGAGCCTGAGTGGTGAGGATAATTCACTTCAATAATTAGATCAATAGGATCATGCCATGTGTTTCTCACAGTAACCTACTAACATGGAGTTGATGTCAGCAAAATTCATTGTAAAACCAATCCAATAAAATATAGAGAGATCCATCCACCTGTCATCATGCCAATAACCTACAAATGACACTAGTAGACTTAATTTAAGAGTATTCCAAGAAAGCAAAACTAAAGGATACATCTCGATGTCATCATCCTACTAACCTATAGATGATGCTAGTAGAGTTTATTATATGACCATTTTAGGCAATAAGAGTAATGAGATCCATCCAAATGTTATCATCTCTTTAACTCAGAGATGATGGAAGTAGAGTTCATTGTAAAACCATCCTAGACAAACAAAGAAGTATAATCTATCCATGTGTCATCATCCTACTAACATACAACTATCAGAATAAAGTACAATAGGCTAGAGCATGTTTGTGATCAAAATGGTGATATGCATTCCTCAAACACATAATAAAATAGAAAGGCATGAATGATAAGCCCAAAAGTAATAAAAAATGACATTTGTCATATTATGCTGACAAGGCACCTAAAAGCAACTAAAATAATCCACATGGAAGTAAAATCCATGAAAATTAGCATTAATAAATAAAAATTTAAATAAGAAAACTAGACAGGGATTAGAGTGAAACTTGCTATTGCTATTAAATTTTATAAACTGGTGACTTAGTGAAGTCAATTCTCAATTCTAGGGAATCTAAATCAATATTATTTGATTTATAATACTTGATTTAATCACATTGGCTCTTAGCCACCAAGTATGAACTATGTATTTAAGCTCTACAGTGACCAAGAGATTTCAAAATATTTAGAGAATAGATGTATTGTTATCTAAGTTTTAATGGCCTCATCATCTCACACTCCTCTTTTTACATATTTAATTATTGGGCCAAGTGAGTATACATATATAGTGTTTAATTTGGTAGCTCTAAATCATGATTTCAATCATTACTTAGCAATTTGGAATGAGGTCAATACTATGGAACCATATAGGGTGGAAGACTACCTATCTATTTTCACGTAGTTATATATAAATGACTTTCTATAAATAAAGGAAGCCAACCTACATAATGTTGTATATAAGATAGAGGTAATGCCTTGCATTGACTTACTATTTGATTTTTATTAAAGGGAAAATATATTTAAAAATACTACATTGTTAACTTATCAACACTCCTATAGCCTACATAATTGGAAATGTAGTTGAAAGGTACTATAGGATCCTTATTCCAGAGATGACCTAAAAGCAAGACATTGTAAATTCATATTTCCTTGAAAATAATATCCATATCAAATTGAAATAATGGGCTATAAACCCAAGTAACTTTGTGATTTAGTGCCCTAATTCTTTTATTCCCATAGTCACCTTCAGATGAAGGGTAAGAATTACTATGGCCTTATTAAACAAAACATATGAGTTCCCAAGCATTTCTTATGTCATTGAGGTATTACTATATATATTTCAAATTTATAACAAAATAATTACCCAAAGGGGAGATAATCAGATCAAATTTGATTCATCGAATCAACAATGTAGGAAGTTTTCTAGATGATAACTTCTACATGATGTATTACTTAGTAGACATTTTGACTGTAATGGTAAATTAAGCCTATGAGGAACCATGCCCACCATATAAAAAGTGTCTAAAGAATAATATTTATAATGAGTTTAATTTCCTCCATTTCTACAATTTTAGGAAGTAAATACAAACGTTGATGGAGAAATTTTATCTTATGGTGTAATAGGCTATCTATGGGAAGAACATGCCTAGATTATTAGATCATATAAAGAGAACTATTTAGAGAATGGGTGATTATTGTTTCTCTCATGAGTGTAAAATAATAATGATAGAAGGTACCAATGAACACCCTATATATTTACCATGAATTATTCTTGACAAGTGGATAAGAAATTAATCATCAATTGGTTTACAATGTTGATGTCAAGTTATAGAAGGATAATCAAACATTTATACACCTAACACCTCTTAGCATTCATTGAATATAGTGTACAAAATATAACCAATTTAAATTTGTGGGGAAAATTAGGATGCATTATGGATTTAAATGTGCACCATTAAGACGTTAGAATCTTAGTAAGAACATTAGGGAACACATAAATAAATATG